>JBBBDQ010001673.1:185000-490000 GCA_037127315.1 Ascarosepion bandense
GCACAGTTTGTGTAGATTATTTTTATAAGAGACAAAAATTACATTATATTTGTTTCTCTTTTCATGTCAGCATGTCTGTTCTTAACATATACAAAAACTATTAAAGTTTCTGTAACGTGTTTTTAATGATATGAATTAAACAATAATAATAATAATAATAATAATAATAATACTGATAATAATAATAATAATAATGTTTTCTATGTAACGCTACAGATGATAGGTGAGATAGAAAAAACAAGAACTTATGTCTTCCAGCAGACCCGGTAGGTAGTGCGACCATAGCAGAAATAGAAATCTGATGAAAAAGGACAACATAATAATAATAATTCACGTCTTGAGTATCAATTAAACCTATAATTCGTGAAAACATTGCCTATATATGCTAAATTGCATTATCCTAGATCTCGGGTAAAGCGCTGGAAATTGATAATAAAAAAGAAAATAATAATAATAATAATAATAATAATAATAATAATAATAATAATAATAATCATATAATCATATAAATGGAACCTATACATCATACAATCATATAAATGGAACCTATAAGTCTGATGAAATAAACATCAAAAGAGGTATATTTCAAGGTGATTCTTTATCTCCCTTACTATTCTGCATATCATTAATAGCACTAACCAGTCAACTTAATAAAACAGAATGTGGTTATAAAATAGGCCAAAAGAAAATAAGCCATCTATTTTACATGGATGACTTAAAGTTATATGCTAAGAATGATAATGAGCTGGAAGGTCTTCTGCAAACTGTAAAATGCTTCAGCGAAGACATTGGAATGAAATTTAATTTGAATAAATGTGCTAAAGCTACAGTTTTACGTGGATCAATACAAGAAACATCCTCAATTAGCCTAGACCCTGCTGTAACAATAAAAGAATTGAAACCAGAAGAAGCTTATAAATACCTAGGTGTAAATGAGAGCGAAAACATTCACCATAAAAAAATGAAAGAAATAGTGCGTAAAGAGTACTATAGAAGGCTACGAATGATATTAAAAACTGAATTAAATTCACAGAATAGAGTTATGGCCATTAATAGCCTTGCAATCCCAGTTGTCCAATATAGCTTCAACATCTTAAACTGGACTCTAAACGACATCAGGCGAATGGATGCTAAAACAAGAAAGCTTCTTTCTAAGCATAGGATGCATCACCCAAAGGCTGATGTAGACCGTCTATACATACCCCGTAAAGAAGGTGGAAGGGGTCTTATTCAGCTGGAATTGTCATACAAGACAACAACTATTGGCTTACTAACATACATAGAAACAACAAAGGATTGGATGATACAATTAGTAAGGCAACATGAAGAAAGAAAGAAAAAATATTCAATAATAAAAGAAGGCAGTAAATACAAACAAGAATTACAGTTAGTAGATTCTGTAGAAAAGCAAAACAGTAGCCAAGAACCAACTATTGCGGCAAAAAATATGAAAATGAAAGCCAAAGATAAAGCTCTTGAAAAGATGAAACAGCGCTGGCAAGACAAACCTCTGCATGGCCAATATCCAGTACGTGCCAATAAATCCAATGTTGACAAAGTTAATACTCATCGATGGTTACGTGCATCTGGATTAAGTCTGAAACTGAAGGATTTATACTTGCAGCACAAGACCAAAGTCTTTTCACGAGAAACTTTCAGGCAAATATTATGCATAATAATATGGATCCAAAATGCAGGTTTTGTGATAAACACCAAGAAACAATAGACCACCTAATCTCAGGCTGTTCTGTGCTTGCCCCAAACGAATATAAAAATCGCCACGATAGAGTTGGGCAATATTTACATTGGGCAATGTGCAAACATTATGGAAAAGCTGTAAACAAACACTGGTATGAACATCATCCAGCACCGGTTACAGAAATAGAAGATGTAACCATTCTATGGGATTACACCATCTACACAGACAGAAAAATTGAAGCAAACAGGCCAGACATTATTGTTAAAAACCAGAAGGAGAAAACTTGTCTATTAATTGATATGGTTTGTCCAGCGGATTGTAACATAGCAATCAAGGAATTTGAAAAACTGTCAAAATATAAAGACCTGGAAATTGAAATAGAAAAAATGTGGAAATTGAAAACAAGAGTTGTGCCAGTGATAGTAGGTGCACTTGGAATGATAAAAAATGGAACAAAACAACACATTGAAAGAATCCCTGGAAACCCCAGCTTAAGAGATATACAAAAAATTGTATTATTAAGTACAGCCCACACACTAAGGAAAACGTTATCTATGTAATGCTGGGGATGATAGGGAGGATAGAAAAACATGAAATGGAGTCATAACAACACGCCACTACCTGCCTTAGGTCTCCCCGCAGACTTGGTTGGTAGTGAAACCAATGCAGAAATCTAAATATGATGAAAAATGACATAATAATAATAATAATGATAGTAGGTGCACTTGGAATGATAAAAAATGGAACAAAAAAAAATGGAACAAAAAAAAAATGGAACAAAACAACACATTGAAAGAATCCGTGGAAACCCCAGCTTAAGAGATATACAAAAAATTGTCTTATTAAGTACAGCCCACACACTAAGGAAAACATTATCTATGTAATGCTGGGGATGATAGGGAAGATAGAAAAACATGAAATGGAGTCATAACAACACGCCACTACCTGCCTTAGGTCTCCCCGCAGACTTGGTTGGTAGTGAGACCAATGCAGAAATCGAAATATGATGAAAAATGACATAATAATAATAATAATAATAATAAGGATTTTTCTTTCTTAATAATAATAATAATAATAATAATAATAATAATAATAATAATAATTTTCCTTTCCTCATTCTTTTTTTGTTAAACCAGAAAGAAAAACTTGTCTATTAATTGATATGGCTTGACCAGCGGATTGTAAAATAGCAACCAAGGAATTCGAAGAACTGTCAAAATATAAAGAACTAGAAATTTAAATAGAAAAAATTTTGAAATTGAAAACAAGAATAGTGCCACTGATAGAAGGCGCACTTGGAATGATAAAACTGGATCAATCAACATATTGAAAGACTACATGGAAAACGCAACTTAAGAGATATACAAAACAATTCTCATTAAGTACAGCTCACAAACTAAGGAGAAATTTGTCTATGTAACACAAGGGAAGAAAAACATGAAATGGAGCCATAAAAACAAACCACAACCTGCCTTAGATCTTCTTGCAGACTTGGTAGTTTGTGCGACTATAGCAGGAATTGAAATATGATGAAAAATGACAATAATATTGAAGAAAAACACGAAGGTATATTATGATATTATATTTATTATCAACTTTTCTTTGTAAGATGAAAATATCAATTGTAAGCACTCGCACTGATTTTAGTATATAAACTCTACGCAATAACAACGTTGTCTGGATGTTACCAAGTTATACTCGAAAATCTTGTATCCACACTCTCTTTTCAAAGCTTTATATAGTGATCCTAGCGCTCTGATTACACGTTACAATACACTATAATTATGTTCCACTATTTCTATGATATAGTAAGCTATTTAACTATTTTGAAATTTAGATCAATTCTGTCGTCTGACATACATACATGCAAAAGTACACACACACGCACAGATACAGACACACATGCATAGACAAGCACATTATATATATATATATATATATATACATACATATATATATATATTTAAACTTATTTATAAAAGGAACTTTGTCTGTGTGTGTGCGTCTGTGTGTGTGTATCCGTTACCTATAGACTCCGAAACTGCTGAACTGATATTCTTGAAAATTTACACAGTTGTACTATAAGAGTCTGCGAGTGTTCTTGGCTAGGTGTCGAGGTACCCCCGATAAATATCGAAAATTGATAATCGAAAAAATCGGGTTATATAAGGAGTGGTCCGATTTTAATCAAATTTGATACACTCATAGACAAAGACATGAGAAACGATGTTCAGAAGTTTCAAGGTTGTAGTTCATAAAATAGTGCAGAAAATCGATGATATATATATATATCTACAAATCAAATCTTCTACAGTGAACTAAAAAACATAAAACAGTCACTCATCAATAATAATTTTCCCAACTACATAGTTGATGAACAAATACATTATTTTCTTAAAAAGCTTAACATGGAAAAAACAACACATGATACTAACCCAACCAATCCTAAACATATCACTCTCTTATACCGTAGCCAGTTGCACTCCAAGTACCAACTAGATGAAAACATCCTAAAAAAACTCATAAATACTAATATTTCTCCGACAGACTCTAACAAAAGAATTAAGTTCATTATATATTACACTAAATCCACTACATCTAATTCATTTGTCCGCAACGACTCTTCCCCCACCGTTAGTGATTTGCAAAAAACCAGTGTAGTATATAAATTCATATGTCCATTTAGAGTATGTATCTCTAACAACCTCAATAATATCTACATCGGCCAACACCACAAATTCGCTCTCACGGCGTCTGACGTTGCACTTAAATAAAAATTGAAATATATTCCGTCATTTAGAACAACAATATATTAGGCAAGATGTTATGTGTGTGTCTGTTTATCTGCCTGTATGTCTGTATTTTTTTCAGCCCTTTTATTTTAGTTTTTGCTTCGTGTTTGGCTCTAAGTAAGTAGAATTGTAGTTCTTAGTCTCAGTCATGATATCTTTTACTCAGATGACTTATTTAGACTTCAAAATTCAGTTTACGACGAAAAAAACGTATTTGATATCGATACCAGGAAATCAAAATTTGACTTACATTCATTTTTCTTTAACTGGAAACAACTATTGCGTTTTAGTCTTTCGTACCAACGTCCAAAGAGTCTGAGCTCCAGGACCATGGATTAGCATTAAAACTTTCATTACACACGAGCACACCGGGCTATACTGCTAGTATATATATATATATATATATATATATATATATATATATATATATATATATATGGTTTAATCCCCAGGATATTTTAATCCAATGAGAACTCAATGTTAGAATTTAACAGAATATTCTAATGGAAGTAATAGATTTATAAAAGCATTCACCCCCCCCCCACACACACGCACCCCCACACACGCACCCCCCACCCCCATACACACACACACACACACACACACACATATATATATATATATATATATATATATACATATAAGATTCGTGTGAATGAAATTAGGTTTTTTATGTTGTTTTGCTAATTGAAGATTTGTATTTTTCATGAGACATACAATATCCTGTCATTGGCTAGTTTTATGTTACTTCTGTCCAGGGATACTCTTTTTTCATGCCTAGATTTTCGTGAATGAATCGCAATTTAGAGCATAAATTACGTTGCACTTGCAGTTCAGGTTTTTAATTTATTTCGAACTTGAATATTTTTTTTCCAGTATTATGTTGCATACCCAAAAACTTTTTCTGACTCTTGATATGGAGGTATTATTCTACACCAATTACTTTCGTTGGTAACAACAACTGTATATATAGATTTTATATGTATATATGAGTTTTTGTGTATATATATATATATATATATATATATATATATATATATTACAGAAATATCGTTTGCACACACACAAACATATATATATATATATATATTAAAATGTATTCAGTTCTGTCAATTAACCTGGATAGCAATATTCATCTGAATCTGAAAGCCGCAAAACATTCTTATTAATGATAATTGTATTAATATTATGACATTTTCATCATAATTCGATTTTTGCTCTGGTCACTTTACATAGGAAGACAGGTTGTTGTGCTTTGTTATAACTTCATTTCCTGTTGTTTCCAGTCTCTAATATCATCCCTGGGGTTATGTAAACATTTTCCTTAACTTGTGGGCTGTACTTAATTCGCTAATTTTTGTATATCTTTTAAGTTGGGGTTTTCACTAATTCTTTCAATGTCTTGTTTTGTTCTATTCTTTGAATGGACGAAATATATGTTTACAAATGTGAAAGATTATGTAGAAAATATTCTTTTGCACGACTCAGTGAACAAACTAAGTAACATAGTAACAATAAAATATGATCATTCCAATTCCTGTCAGTTTAAAACCTGGGACGGCTCTCTTGGATGTTAGCATTCAAACTATGATGACAGAAGGAACTATTTTCTTTATTAAATGATAGCAGCTTTGATTTGGAATGCAGTTAACGACTGGCAGGAGGTCATTTCTAGAACAGCTCGCACTTTTATTTTGTCGGACCTATAAGACTACTTACTTTATTAGTCTGTGTTCATCTTTTTCCCTTTTCTCCTCCTACCATTTTTAATGACGTATCATTTTCCACAAATATGTTAACATTTTTTTAGAAGGTTTTCTTTTTTAATGTCCACATTAAAGTTAACATTTGTCTGATCACTTCAAATTTCAATTCAGATACTCATGTTTATTAATAATTAAAATTTCATTTTTATAATACTAAATATATCATTAGTATAAGATAAATTTTCGTGATAGTATACTTTATGTTTTAACTGAATATCACTTGGCATCAAATATAATTGCTTCATGTAAATTATTCCGTTTTCTATTTTAAAGATTTCTTAAAATGAAACTTTATTTTTTCATACCTTAAGTAATTTTATGTTAATACAAGTGGCTCTTTGTAAAATTCCACTAATTCCCGAATATCTAATTTATCAATCTTATTTTAAAGTTTGGAACGACTAATATTCATCCTATGAAAAATAATTAATCCCGTTGTTAATGACAGTACATAAAGAAATCTTACTATTTTGTTACTTTTTTAATCATTTCACCCTAAGTAAGACGAGATTGCCACTAGTATGCAGGTTAGAGGGAGTGAAAGTGTGAGAGAAAACTAACTGTATTAAGGAGAAAAAAAATTAAAAATGAAAGACGGCGATTGACATTGCATTTAACTTTTTAAGATTACAGTTATCCGGAAGCGAGATCCACAGGCAGGAATGCGAGAAAAGAAACTGATGGAATAAAAGAATATAGAATAAAAATAGCAGAAGCGTTTACATATTTCAACAGTAAACGAATGGGACCGAGATGCCAATCTAGTCGCACACTTAAGTTCATCATTCGTCGGAACAGTTGCTATGGCATTATTTATAGAAAAAATGGGAAAAAAAGCACGTCCGCAAAACTGTTCCTGAAGTCAAGTTGTCAAAAAGGAATGATTTTATTACAGTTCCTTCTTTGGAATTTGTCGAGAACCTTGAGAAGAATAACAGGAGAAGTAGACCAGATAATGCAGCAGTATTCTATGCATGGATGAGTGGTAGATTTATAAATATGCAAAACGTGCTCTGAAAAGAAAAAATATTTGTCAAGTTTCTTTTGTATCCACTCTGTAGAATGAGCAGTAACCTTTTATATATATATATTTTTTTGCTTTGTCGTAACAAATTCATTCTTTATTTATGCTTACTGTAAATGTTCAATTAAGATCACAATCTTTTTGACTATTTTCTCTTTTCCGTCTTAATTTCAACTTCAATCTAAATGTTTGAACGTAAGGTATTTACACGTTTATCTCTATTGTTAATACCATGATTTTTTTTTTGGCGCAGCGTAATCTTTAATTGTTTGCCCATGAATACCAGATGACAGCAGGACTTCCAATATCTCTAACACCAAAACACTTCAGATTATACTAATCTCAGCAGAGCGGAAGGCTAGAAAGCCTCAGTAATTAGTTTTTATATATATTTTAAATTTCAGTTCTTGTGTTTTATTAGTAATTTTAAGAGAAATTAAAAACAACTCCAGATACAAAGCAACAGAAAATAACGTCGGTCCACCTTTATCATCGGGATTTGTTGCAGATTTCACTGACTGTGTGCGGTTGCACAATCTCTGTGCTCCTGATAACCTTTATAATTGCCTTCACATACCTGTCTTGAAAGTGAGAGATGTATTTATTCATACGTAACGTGTAATGAGCCATCAACCCGGACGGAGCCTATCCTTCCCGTTGTCTAATCATTGCTGATGCCCTCCAAATTTAACACCCGACTTCGCCGTGGCCATGTACTCCAGAGCCAGAAGTCTCCCTCCGACAAGCCATAACGTCTAATTGCTGCAGTGGCCGTATAGGTATCTATACAGCTCATTCCATTTGATCGTGCTAGATGGAGTTTGACCTTAGAAGAAAGTACATCGGTTTGATTTTAATTCGACTCGGAGTTTAGTGATCCTACTCACAAGAGAATATTTTTAGGAAAAACATTGTGGTCGACAATGACTAAACAATTCTTCAGATAGTTACGTAGAAAGAGAAGACAAGATTTTAATTTAACAGAAAAACATAGAACGGTAATCCAAGGAGTGTTGGATTAATATAGCTAATAATTAAAAAAAGTGATTATGGATGGCTATGTAATGTTATTTGTTAAAGAGTGCAGTAGGTAAATTGCCGCCATTTCTTTGTGCATTTGCCTTGTATTTTTTTTATATTGTTGACTCCACACTTTAGTAGGAACAATTGGGCATAGGCTGTGACAAAAAGAGCATCATGATCTGATTCACTCCGTTATAAATTTGGAAACGGCATAGTGCAATGCGTAGAATTGGCTGTGGAATCTCTAATACAGACATCCGAGTGTTTATTTGTCAATCTGAGGAAGTGTAGAGGATTTGGTATGATTTGAATGTTTATAATGGTGATTTTGAAGACGTTTAGAGTTATTACTAGTGATGGCGACGTTGTGTCTCTATTTATTTTCCCATCTGCCCCTAGACGAAATATAGATAGCTACATCAAAATCCTTGACTGTGCCCAGAGGGTGTCTGCTGGAAGACCTTATGTTATCAAGACTTTGCGCCATGTCACACAAAGAAGACCAAGTCATGGCTTTCAGAAGTTTTCTGTTAATATATTCCACCATAATCTGGCAATGTTCGCGATGCATTTGAAAAAAAGACTACCATAACTCGATTTAACACCAAAGATGAACTGAAGACGGTTTAAAGAAGAATTCACCAAATTACACAAGGAAAACATCTAAAAGTGTTGCAAGCAGTCATTTGATATCCGTGATTTAAGCTAATAGAGAACTTATTGAATAAATTTACTCTTTAGTCTTTGAAAATACTTTTGCGTAATTTTGTAAATATATCTGTAAAAAATAAGATGTCAATGTATTTAAATTTTTTGTAATTTAGAAAAGAAATCATCCATTGCAACATGTATATGCTAGTAAGTAATACGCGGTTAATTCATAGATAAAAAAGCCTTGAAACAACAGTGAAAACAATAGAAACAAATGACACATACACAGAATAAACAATACACAACAATGAGTCATACACTGTAGAAAAAACAAAGTAAATTTTCAGGTTAAATATTGGTGTAGATATATTTGGATCATTTTATATTAACGAAAGCTAAAAACAGCAGACAATGACTATAAGCAAACATAGTATTTTAATCTATTTAAAAACGAGCGGAAAGCATATACATAAAACCAGAGAAAGTGAAACGTTTTGTGCAAAGGTAGGCTTGTGAAATATAATTCTTACATAAAATATTGATGAGAAGAAAAATAAAATAAAGTATCAAGAATCCGTTTTAAAAGAGTTTGTGTGAATGGCTTAGAGAAGAAAGGAATCGTGGCGAATAAATCCTCAGAAAACCAGCATATCTTTCCTTGGGATTACTAAACACTGATCTTCTGAATGGAGACGGTCTATAATGTCAAAAGTTTTGAAAACTTTTCATGTCGTACAGCACATACTTTATAGCATCGAATATCAGCATTGAAAGAGAAAACTGACGATTCATAGTGTTACTAAAATAACTATATCAGCTATAGAAATTATGATTATGTTTATTCAACCGGTCACATATTAAGGAAATTCAATTACAATACGCGCTTAAAAACTGAGTGAAGTTAGAAAGTTTAAGTAAATCAGAATAAAACAAAGTGTAATTCTATCGTGATATGATGCCAACACGCTACAATCTGTCGGAATATTCTTGAGTACATATGGACAGACGCATGCAGATACATAGAAATGTATATAAGTTTGATTATCTTTACGAGTAAGAGAGTTAGATACATACAAAACTTTAAAATTGTAAACATGGTTTGAAAATGGTCTAATAGAAAATTGTAATCGACTATTTAAAAGCCCAAATTAAAAGCACGAATAATACTGACGAAAGAAACAAATTAAAAATTGTTTTTGTCAATCAACAAGCGCATATTTTTTGTCATAACTTACAAATGTAGCTGCATGTTTACAAAATTCTTTCTATTTTATGTAGCGATAATATTATGCGCACGAAAGCAATAAGCAATACGTTCGTATATATCAGTTAGAGGATTACTCATGCTACGTATTTGAAGGTTTCGTATTAAATTTGGCTGTTAGTATTGCACTTGCATGTGCATTCAATATAAACAGATTCACATAATCTTAAGACACCAACGCGTTAACCGACAACATATATTCACAAAATATATTCAGGAAACAACATTACATTACAAAGACATGAAAACAGAGACACAACACGCAGATACTTTAGATGCCCTCAAAACATAATGTGCGCACACAAATAGATCATATACATATACAACATGTATATAAACATAATTCCCCCAAAATAATAAATACTCTACTGTCATAAACACAGCAACAAATAGGCAAAAATATAATAAATCATACATGAAATAGACATATATAAATTAAACGATAGCAACCATATATACACAAATGGCAAGATGCACATAATAAATTTAAATAAATACAGAATAGCCTAAGATAATTTCACTATGACACAAAAACTACATATAGATTATATATACGGAATAGCAGAACATTGGGTAAGAAAGATACTTAACAATTATATAGAGAGATAAATACGCAATACCAACAAATAATCACACGAAAGCTTACCACTTACTCAGGCGCTAAGCATAATCGCATACTTACACAAATACAGTATATACACAAAAACCCACAACAATGCAACATTTCGGATGCAAACGGAAGAACAGGTAAATTAAAAACCGAGAACAAAGACACAACCAAAAAGCTACAACTCATACGTAGAGGAATTTTTAACCGGCAATGACACACAGAAAAAGTCAATATAAAGCAATGATGAAAACACATAGAACAATAGAGTACGATGACACATACACAGAGAAATAAATACAAGCTAATAAGACATACACAAAGGAAACAATAGAAGATTGAAAAAATGACATACGCAGAGAAAACAATATCAAGAATGACACACATTTAGTAAGCAATAAATAAAAACGATGAATACTCTGAGAAATCAATGTAGAACAATGATACATCTAAATCTAAACTTATTTATAAATGGAATTTTGTGTGTGTGTGTGTGTGTGTGTGTATGTGTGTCCGTCACCTATAGACTCCGAAACGGCTAAACCAATTTTCTTGAAAATTTACACAGTTGTACAATAAGTGTCTGCGAGTGTTCTTAGCTAGGTTTTGTGCCAAGGTACCCCCAATAAATATCGAAAATCGATAATCGAAAAAATCGGGTTATATAAGGGGTGGTCCGATTTTAATCAAATTTGATACACTCATAGACAAAGACATAAGAAAAGATATTCAGAAGTTTCAAGGTTGCAGTACTTACAATAGTGCAGAAAATCGATAATATATATATATATATATAAAAGCCAAGATATTTGTGTGGCAATATGTTTAAGTGTGTGTCTGTTTATCTACCTGTATGTCTGTCTTTATTTTTAAGCCCTTTTATTTTAGTTTTTACTTCGGGTTTGGCTCTAAGTAGGTATAATTGGAGTTCTTAGTCTCAGCCATGATACCATTTACTCAGAAGACTTATTTAGACTTCAAAATTCAGTATACGACGAAAAATCTTATTTGATATTGATACCAAGAAATCAAAGTTGACTTACATCCATTCATTTTTCTTTCAGTCTACGCTTTCGCTTTAACTGGAAACAACTATTGCTTTTTAGTCTTTCGTGCCATCGTCCAAAGAGTCTGAGCTCCAGGACCAAGGATTAGTTTTAAAGCTTTCATTACACCCGAGCAACGCCGGAATTTACTGCTAGTACACATATAAAACAACACTCACATTTTATATATGCGCATAGATACCACAAACAAAAGAAACAATGCATATTAATGTCACAGACAGAACGAAAAGAAAATTTTAATTTCAACTTATAGATTCATGTAGATAGACTTTACAAAAATGAATATTCTAACGCGATAATATTTTAGAAAATGATTCTTTTTCTTGTATTTTTTCTCGTCTTCTTATTAATTATGCTGTTTCCGTTCAAGACGTTGGAATCACTCTCATTTCACAAATTATTGTCTCTTCTATTTTCTATCTATTTGTCTCTTTTTGCTTTCTTTCCTGCTCACTGTTTTATGAACCATTTAAACAAACCGCTTAGTTTTGTTATTCGCGGATTTCCTCTGTCAATCTTGCCTTAAATTTCCTAATCATTCTTTCCTTATCATGCTCACTAATGCCAGAAGCGAGTCCCAGAAGCGAGAAATGAAAAATAACTTGTTAACATAGCCTTTACTGTTGCAACTATATAATCCAATATTAAAATGATGAGATCTAGTAGACAATCTAGTATTGCGCTTAAATTTACATTGACGAGATTCTAAAGAGGAAATCTCAGAACAATGTCAGTTATGTGCTATACGTAATACACGCTTTGGGCGATCATGTCTCGAAAGAGACATGGCTTACAGGGCAGAAAATTATCCCGTACTAGGTTACCATTTCTTTCTGCGGTAGACTGGTCTCCAGTCAAGCTATAGAACCAAATCTGTCTTGATATTTAACCCATAATTTGGAGGAAGTGACCGATTAATAACTTTTCCAATGGTATTTGTGCGTAAGTGAATGCAAAGAATTCAAGTAGAATTCGAACTTAGCTCCCCAATTTGTCGTTCGATATCGATATCCACTGAACCAAAACGCACATAACGATTTTCCAAATATAAGATTTTAAAGAAATAAACATTGTCGAAGGGATATAAAGTAATACAAGTGACAATAGAAAAAATTATACTTTACCAATATTTTACGTTCCAGGAATTCTACAATAAATAGCACCACACAAAAACTGATACAATTAATGAATTCTTGAGAAACTTGTGTGCTACTGAGTAAATATCTCAATAGTTACGAATATCATCAGACTTGCTGATATTATTTTTTCAATGTAACCTGATATGCTGTTATTATTATTTTACAAGAAATTCTTGCATTTATACATTCAAATACAATCTGTATATAAAATATTTCGATTTTACTTGTAATTTGGCGTTACTATACAAAACATATTAGGAGTTAAAATATCGGAAAGCCAACAACGATTACAATTAATGTATGCGTAAAAAGATATACATCAATGCCAGAAAAAGAATAATGTTTATATTTTCGCCACAACCGACAGAACTTTAATAACTGAAACAAATCTATCATATTAATTCTGGAAAAACACATAGCTTTAAGGTAACACGCTTGCACGTTATTTCGCGTGCCTAAAAATAAATGTATGACGGAAAAATGCATTAGGTTAAGTAGCCAATGTTCTATTTTAAAGCTTCCCGCCATCATCTAGAGTAGCCCAGAAAAATCAACCTGTGATATGAGGCTTGCACACGTCGGTTATATTTGTGCCTTTAAACGCTACATTGTTTTATATATCTATTAATCTAATTGCATTTTCGCATTACGCCAGTTTGAGCATTTGATCGAAATCCGTACACATTACCTTATTTCCGAAATAGTATAGAGTAAAACTCATTTTTTAAAAGAAGGAATGCACAGAGTCAAACAAATACATATACATACACACGCAAATTACACATATACGCCAATGCACAAATATACACACACACATATATACACTACCGGCCATAATTATTACGCCACCATACATTTTTTACATGATGTATTTCGTACTATTTTTAGTATTTATTGCCAAGTAGATAATTCTAAATGAAAATAGAATGTTTCTTTTCTTAATACTGCAAAATAACATATGCATCAAATGAAATGTTCTGGTGTCCAATTTTTGTGTTCTCTTCCCCATCTAGTCTCTTTTTCTTATTGGCTGGCTGAAGCAAAAGCTTCCTGGCCGCCTTGTAAAATTTTATCAAAGTAATAATAACAAAAGAACCCTTCCATTTTTATTTAAATTTACCCACTAAAATAGTATTGGTTTTGAGTTTGAGTTTTGTTTAACGGCTCATCAACCTTTGTGGGTTAGTTAATACCAAAAAGGTGAGTTTCAAGATATGTATTTAAATCTTCGGTTCGAGTGAGAAAAATGATTTAGTCAAATTTTAATTAAACATTTTTTGTTTTTATTCTTTTTTATTTTAGAAAACTGAAAACTTCTAGTTTTATATACAAAATATTTTTGCTCGGAATAATTTTATCCTTCAAAAATGTGTCATGAAAAAAATTTTTCTTCAATAATATATTGTTGGTAATATTATCATTTGAAAAACGTATATTTCTCTATAAAAGTCTCTTTTTATGTATTTATTTCTGGAAAAGTGTATTTTTATACGTTTATAGTGTTTTGACCCAAGTTTGACGGTTAAATTTTTGCCCCATAGAACTGAGGATCAACTGAGTGACGTTCACATTACTCTCTCGCTTTTGTCTAACTTAATTTCAAAACTTGAATCCGATAAAACGAGCGGAGGTGACGGAATTGCAAACAATGTCTTGAAGAAATGTTCCCCTGAAATCTCCTCTGTCCTCACCAAACTCAACAACTACTGCTTCTCTTCTTCTTGCTTTCACATTTGCTGGAAGTCCTCCTGTGTGGTTCCTGCATTTAGAAATTCTGGAAAACACTTGGACCCCTCCAAATTATTGCCCTATCATTCTCCTACCTATTTTTAGCAAAGTATTCGAGACTATTATCAATGACGAAGTGGTTCAACATCCCACGGCTCAGTGTCTCTTCTCTGACAAACAGTATGGTTTCCGCTTCACCAGGTTTACTGTTGACATGCTATAGTATAACTGGACGATTGTTTGATCTAATTCAGTCGTTTTTTTTCAAGTCGTGCAATTAATGTAGTATTGAACGGACATGTATACAGATACTATCATGCGAACGCGGCAGTCACTCAAGGCTGTATTCTAGGCCCTATTCTGTTACTGATCTTCATCAACGATCTCCATACCATAGACAATCGCTTCTATACTATTACCATGCACCAGGCTAGTCTCCTTGAAAGCAGAATTCCTTGACCTAATTCCCTCAGCTGCTTTCAATATTTCATCGAATACTTAGCTAAATCTGCGACTAGGAAGGTTGGTTCACTGTGTTGGGGCAGGAGTTTCCGGTCCGAATCTCATACTGCCGAACATTATAATTTTTTTGCTTGGTAATCTGACCAGATGGGAAGTAAAAGCTTACTCTTCGAAATAAATTATATTTATAAACACCTTATAAGACGCATTGTTTTATATTTAGACTTATAATTAAAATACGATCTTAAATGTAATTCTTGAGGTTTTAATTTTTGTTTAAATTCCAATTTAATAGATTATATTTAATATTCACAATACATATAATTGTTGCTTTTCTAAGCGAATTTAATTTTTTTCCTCCTTATAAGTATATTACTTAAATTAATCCATATTACGTTTTCTGTCGACAGAAATTAATCTTTTTAAAACGTATTTAAAATAAAAATATACATATACATTTATTTATGAATTTTTATTTAGCTCAGTTAGGTGATTTACCGATTAATTAATCTGAATCAAAACAGAAAGTTGTTACTTTATCTTAAATATAACAAAAATTATTTTTCAATGGTATTTTTAATTTAGAACTTTTAATTTATTTTAAGAAATTCGTGATAAATATGATAAAAACAACAACAAAAGGATCGTAGATCCTTAACTTTCATTGATCCGAAATGTAGGCAGTTTTAAAATAGGTCTTCAATTGATATTGTAAATCCTCACATGTTGAACCCTATAATACGCACATCATGCATAACATGAGACTTTTTAATATACTGAAATTGCTTTTGTAGATGGAAAGTTCGAAAAGCCACAATTGCAAATAATTTTCAGAATTGAATATAGCACTTTTGGTTTCTCATATTTAATATTTTCTTAATAATTTCAAAGCTTGATTCCCATAAAGCGAGCGGAGTCGAGGGAATCTCAAAAATTGTCAAAAAAGAATAAGTGTATATCAAACATTTTCTAAATTTTAACTTGGTTAAGATTTACCACTGAACATCATACTAGATTATATGTTATGTTATATAAGGTAAAAAAAAATATATTTGAAAAATTATTATTATTTTAAATTAATCCGATTGTACCATAGGAAAATTTGTTGATACACTGTACATCCATGTAAGACATGAGAACCTGATGAAAACTTCAGAAAATATGAACAGAAATGAAAGTAAATAAAATCATTCATCACTGTCGATGTTTTTTAACCATAACTTTGTATATTTGCTAAACTAATGCGCATTTCTCTGCATTTGTAAAAGAAAACAAACAAATAGGAACGTATCTCCCAGAGACAGTATTAGACAAATTATGGATATAAAGTAATAACGCTTTTTCTAACGATTATTTGATGCAGGTTTTAAGATATACTTTTTTTGTTTTAAAGCTGATCATGAATATAAGTACAGGGGTGACCAAATTTAATGCCAAAATTTTAATCTGTAAGCTTAAAAAAATATTAATCTGATAAAGATTTACAATGGATTTAACAACTACATTTGAGGCGAACGTATAATTCTTAGCAAATACGCACACACGCATATGTATATATATATATATATATATATATATATACATATATATATATACAAACATACACAAATATATGTATATATATATATATACACATGTAAATATATATATGTATATATATATATGTTTATTTATTTATATATTTAAATGCAATCACACACACAAGAACCCACATACATATAGTAGACGCTCACACATGTCCCGCATTCGATTCGTATATGTAAACTTTCTCTCACCCACACACACACATATATAAAAAGTCACAAATACAAAATTGTATATATATATATATATATATATATATAAATAAATATATATAAAATATATTCACGCTCAAACGCACACACATGCACCCCCTTACACACACACACACACACACACACACACACACAAACATATAAATATATATATATATATATATATATATATATATATATATTTCGCGCGAATGACATGTTTTATCACTCCATGTAGGAAGTAAATCGAAATGTTCTTATCGATAAAATATTAATGCATTTTCTATGTTTTTTCCTGGATATACTGTTGATGCTTTCTCCAAATATAATTATAGCACAACACACAGTAATATCTTACAGTTTGTTTGCATATGTTTGCTCATGGTCTTTTATGTGGAAGTGTGTGTGAAATTTCGCCTCGTACATGGCGACCTTACATATGCATAATCCAACACAAAGAAACATTATCTGTTTTTCATCTGTGAGTCGTATTTATTGCTGAAATGTATTCAAACTTTTCTGATAAAAAAAGAAAAAATTATTTAAAATGATTTCTTTTTTTACTATTAACCATATACAAGTTTACATTCTTTGTTTACTCGGCATTGTTAGCAGATAGTATATTTGTTTTTGCTTTATTATACGATGTAATTAATGATATCATGAAAATCAACATTTCAACTGAAACTTGTTTGCCTCATACTACTAACAAAAATATTCTTGATATATATCGTAGTAGTGAAATAGATTTCCGTTGTAGTAAGAAGAGAGAACAATGTTGCTTTTTATGTAGTATTGTTTTATAATTCCCACATGGAAAAACTGTTGCATTGGAATATCACGAGAAACGTTTTATATATTAACAGCAAGAAAATTATGTTCCTTTTATTGACAGAATTTAAAATTAAGTATATTTTCTATGTGAAAATTCTATCATCAGCACCTCTTCGACCACGATCAGCTATTTAGCAGAATCCTATCCATAACTCATTATTCATAGCTTCTGGTAGCCAGTCTATTCTCAGATATGTATCGTCCATTACATGATCGATGTATTTTTTGGTTACTCGTCCACGACTTTACACGTTTTCCACAAGATGGATCACACAGTATGGGTTTTTGGATAATTTCCCGCTTGCTATGCCATCTTTTTTCTGAGAATTATTGTTGTTGTTTTTTCAGCAATAGTTCTGGTTATTTTGGTAGATCACAATAGGGTTTTGCATTGCTTTTGTAATTTTATATTGATATTTTGTTCTGTTTCTAGGTACGATCATTTTCTCATTGAATTTTTTTTAGCTTACTTTGTTAATTTGATTTTTATTGGTTATTTTGTTATTTTGTTTTTTATTTGTTGTTTTGGTTTTTACGTTTTATCAAATATATATATAGGTTGTTTAAAGCTGAAAATATTTCTTGAGTTGAAAGAATAATAATTTATTTTTAATTATTTTATTAAAAGTTGTTTTAGATAATAATAATTGTCAGGTACGAGTCTTAGTACTTGGTTAATTACGAGAGGAATAAGCGGCGGATTTATGCTTTTTGCAAAAGTCAAGTTTTTGGTTTTTACGTTTTATCAAATATATAGGTTTTTTAAAGCTGAAAATATTTCTTGAGTTGAAAGAATAATTATTTTTTTTTAATTATTTTAATAAAAGTTGTTTTAGATAATAATAATTGTCAGGTACGAGTCTTAGTACTTGGTTAATTACGAGAGGAATAAGCGGCGGATTTATGCTTTTTGCAAAAGTCAATAAATGAAACTCGAGACGAATTCGAATGAAGCTCACCGTTTACACTTTCTGAGCATCACCTATTACACCACATGCAGAATCAGGTTGACCGAAACTGGATTTCATAAACTGTCACTCGTCTACATACTGATCAGTCTCGATGTTGCTTAATTTCTGGATAGGACGAGAACCGGTGAATCAAAGTAGTACAGACATATGCTGATCTTACAGACTGTAATCTTTTACGAAGATTTAGTCGTAATTACAGTTCTTTCAGTTAACAGTTCGTATTTATTTGGGTATGTCATAATTTCTAATTTCTCTTCTTGGCACAGTCTACATATTTTACCACCGTTGTCAATCTTGGCTGTTTTACAATGCTCCACGTTATGTCTGGGTCATTTTCATATTTGATTTCAATTTTAGACGTGGTTAGCCAATTTTGTATTGTTTTTTAATTTTTCTATTTTTAAATGTAGATCAGTGGTTGAACCACCTAAGTTCTCTACCTACTAAGGAACACTAAGTTATCAAACATAAATACAAATAAATACAAAATAAAGTTCAATCATCCAAATAATATAATTAAACACATTTGTAACACCCTCGCCTATGCCGGCTCGTTGTGAGGCTTGTTCTCGTCAACGGTCGTGACGCCATCAGTTGTGACACTGCCAATCGGCTGGCCTTTTTTTTTCAGTCGCTCGGTGGTTCGGGAACGGATCCTGTGGCGAAGATATTGAAATCCTACTCGCTGTGTCGACGCTTTCGGCCGCTGTTGGTAGTCGTGATGATCTCGTCATAAAAGCTGGATTTCAAGACGTCTATTGCAACAACGGGCCACTGTTCACGTTGTGAACTGATCTCAGAAAGCCGCGCTGTGCAAATTACGTAGTCGTCTTTCTCTCAAAAACAAACCGGACACTGGTGTACACTTGTGGTTAAAAAATACGGCACCCCCCCAAAAAAAAATTATATAAAATAAATGAGCAAGGTCGAACAGGCCTGGAGAGTTACGAAGAATGTCATTATAAGAAAAACAATTATTAATCACAGGAGCAGATAATAAAGTTTTCAGAATGATAATACCGTTGTCGGAATGCCAGTTTACAACGGAGAGAGAGACTTCATTTAAAAATATCAGAGCTTTTAATCCTTAAATAAAAATGTCTTTTCTAGGTTTCGTTGAAGTAAACAGAGTTCTTCTAATTTTCACTAAAGTCCTTTCACATATTCTCTATGATCAGAGCTGTAAATTCTCTATGCAACTTCTAAAATAACAAAGTTCTTTCGGGATTTTTATCGGAGTTAAACGATGTTTACCGAAGTAGAAATCAGAAGTGTCGATTCTCCCATGACTAAAAAAAAAAAATATACAATAACGTTTTTTCTAGATTCTTATCAAAGGCGCATTATTCAAGATTAACGCTTTAAGTTACTCGGCAGCAGGCTTCATTCGACATTAACTCTTTAGCCATAAGTACTGTGGTAGGCGATAGGCCGTGGATCATGGCTCCCCAAGTTGCGAACTGTTCTCCACGGTCGTCACATTTCGACTCACCAACAACTAAACTCTAAAAACCCGATCTTTCTCTCAGAGTCCGGATTTTTATAACCATCCCCAATCCCTTGGCAAACTCAAAGCTTTTGACCAATGAGACCATTAACCACCTACACGATTTGCGGAGTGGGGGGGCTGGCTCGACGAATGAAATATCAACAGCTCACTTCTTTCGATTACATACTATTAAGATGTTTCAATTCCCACAAATTACTGTTCTCGGAACATCTGTTGAGGGATCTAACCTGACTTGACCTCATCAAGTAATCCTGACATTTTATAATGACTGCAACCATTTCGTCAAATTTCCACCTAGCCCAAAAATAATGCGTATCGTATATGAAAAAGAAAGAAACTTTTAGGAAAAAGAAAGAAAATTACATTTCTCTCCCCTTCTCATCTATTAGCTAATTTATCTATTAACCAGATTTTACAAGTACATGATAGTATTAAAATAGCTAATTTTTCTATTCCCAGGATTTTAGAACTATATGATAGTATTAAATAGTTTTTTACATAAGCTCACATAGCGAATTACAACAAAGCCCAACCAGTAATACCACTAATATTAATTTCTCTCTCTCTCCGTTGTATTAAATCAAAAAAAAAAAAAATACACACGCGAGAGATACTGTCACACATTTACAAAAGCATAGAACACAGACTATTTAATAATTCTTCAAGCAAATCAATATTTAATGAAAAGAAAGATATATATAAGGATGCACTAAGAAATTCTGGCCATAAAAACAATTTACAAGTAAACATGCAAATCAAAAACAACAATAGAAAACCAAACATTATCTGGTTCAACCGATCATTTAATTTAGAAGTAAAGATCAAAATAGGACAAATACTTCTTTAAAATAATACGCACTTTCGAAAAGAATCAAAATTAAATAAAATTTTCAACAGAAACACAATCAATCTAAGTTATAGCTGCACTAATAATTTAGATAGTTTCATATAAAAACAAAACTTAAATAGCATCGCATATAACAAAACCCAAAACAAAGAATGCAACTGCAAGGACAAAAAAATGTCCAATTCAAGGTCTCCGCAACACAAAAGAAAAAAATATAAGGCAGAGATACATGACCCAGGTGGCCAAAACAAAATATATTTGGGCTCAACCAAAGACATGTTTAAGACAAGGTGGTTCAATCACAGTTTTACATTTAAAATAGAAAAATTAAAAAAACAATACAAAATTGGGTAACCACGTCTCGAAATTGAAATCAAAATATGAAAAAGGCTCAGACATAGCGTGGAGCATTTTAAAAACAGCCAAGTCTTACAACACTGGCAAAATATGTAGACTGTGCCAAGAAAAATTAGAAATTATGAAATACCCAAAAAACACGAACTGTTAAATGAAAGAACAGAAATTATGGCTAAATAAATCGACAGTAAGATATACTTCTAAGGTTCATACAAAAATGGATCAAAACGTCATAATTCGTTTGAATTTATACAATGCGCGTTCATAAATTCTCTGCCACGTGAACGTTAAGATAAAACACCGTTACTGGAGCGTTCTTAAAAAGAAAAACGGTAAAAGGTGAAATGAGTTATTAAAAATAGCTTGATGACACCACTCATGGTAGAAACCTGGTTTTTAAAAATGGAAAATATTCAAATGTTCTACAATATAATTGTATCTAACACATTTTAATACAAATGTGTATTGGTCTAACCCTGTAAGCCAATTACGCTACAATGTTTACTGGCCTAATTCGATCCTCACCAATACATGTTAATAATCACACACACACACACACACACACACACACACACACACACACACACACACACATATATATATATGTGTGTGTGTGTGTGTGTGTTTATTGCTGTGAGGTAGATGAATTATCATTTAAATTACGCAAAATTAAAGTGACACTGACGTCTAAATTTAACAGATATATTTACCAACATTATGCAAGAATATCTTTAAATATTAAAGATTAATTTTTTTCAGTAAATTCGTCATTGATTTCATTGAACAAAGCAAAGCTACCAGATGGCTACTGAGTCATTTGGGTAGTTTCTTTGTTTGTGTTGATGAATAATTTCATAATCCTGGTCTTCAGCTCATCTTTGGTGTGCCAAAAAGTGTTTCTTGTTTTGTTTTTTGGCTCTTGCTTAACTATGCCTCACATATAATGATTAAGGGTGTGGCCATCTGGGTAGGTATGTGGACAGACGGAAGAGTGTTCTCGTTGCAGGTATTGTCTAGATTCTCCTGCATGTATGTTATGGATACAGAAACATGTTGACAGGTAGAGAATCTTGTAGCAGCCAAACACTAATCCTATGAGACTTCTACACATTAATTAATCTTTCTACATAGATTCCGTGTTGAATCTGAAGCGAAGTGGCAAGTTGAAAGGAGGCATACCATCCCCGTCATTAATTATCAGTACAAACGCAAATCCTCCGTATTCATCATTAAACACATCGAACTAGTCTCCGATCTTCTGCATTTCTTCAGATTGACACATAAACCCTTTAAAATGTCGGTGTTAAAGCTCCTGACGAAAATTTTAAGTAGTACATCATGATACTTTTTCATATCTGGCGGAGTAAATTGCACCATGGTGTCATTTTTCTCACAGACGATTCCCTACTGACAATAATATACGGCGCATATATATTGTTGATTGATTGATTGACTGATTGATGTATGTTCCATTAAATAATATAGGCACGTTTTGCTTATATATTTTATATAATTTCTTTCATATTGTCTAAATATCCTTAATAGCATTATCATGAAATGAAGAAGGAAAATCACAATATTGATACATAATTTTTTTATAGTCCAATCAAATCTTTTGGCTTACATAAGCCATTTTCAAAGATGACAAATTACAATATAAGAATTCAAGGAAATAATGACAATCTATTTTTGTTGACTTGAAAGATTTCTAAGCAACGACAAACTTGTGCATACGAGAAGCTGGAGGCGAATATCACATCACAGCTCACGACGTCACACATGACATTGGGAGAGTGAAAACAAGAAATATTAATATATCTATATATAGTATTTAAAATATTACGTTTGCTCATTAGATGTCATCATACTTCACTTTTAACTAACATTATTCGAAAAACATTTGAAATTTGAAATTTCTGATTAGATTGTTAAAAATAAAATATATTTATACATTGATATCTAACGTTGGTTATTGTATAAGAGAAAAACATTCACGCCATACTTTTAATGTTGGCATAAAGAAAGGTTACATTAAGCTGAAAAACAAAATTGCAGGAATTAATGAAAGAAAATGTACGTGATCAGACTTGTCGAAATTTGTCTGCGAATAACTGAATTTTATCGCTGACTTTTCGTTTAGTAAAATAGACGAGGTTAAAAACGATGAGGCAAGGACAAATGTAAAGAAAATTCATCATTACACAACGCAGAAGATAAGGCAAATATCCTCAAAGTGTAGATTGAAAATAATTTGATCCATGATGTGCGATTTCCGCATCAGTTACGGGATAAAAATATACTATTATAACGAAAACCGTTGTACATACACACACATAGAAACACGCACGCACACACGCACACACGCACACATACAGATATATATATATATATATATATATATATATATATATATATATATATATATATCCCTTCTGTCACTCTCAAGGATTTGGATTCTTTGTTTTTTATAACATAATGTAAGATACTCAATTGTACTAACACCAATATATATGTTGACGTCATTTTAAACGATAAATAACTATTAATATTTTGACGTTATTTATTTTTCAAAATTCATTTCAAAATATTTAAATTTCAATGCAAGGGCACTGCTTTAAATACACACCAGTAAAATAGACCGCATATTAAATTTAGTAGCCACAAACGATTTTAAAGTCCGGTATAGATGCAAAATTCTTAATAACATGTATAGATTAAAAAAGAAAGAGTCCACATACATGTTCTTTTCCATTGGTATACATGACTGGTTATTACACGTAATATTTTTCTAAATAAAAAGAATGCAGCAGTCAGTGACATGCGGGCAGAAGAATTTAAATCAAAATAGAATATTTATATTGTAGCCACGACAATATTACAATCATCTATTGTATTTAGAATATTATTTGGAAATATGACTTATTATTATGTAATTTTTCATGATTTTTCGATTTCTGCTATGGTCGCACTACCAACCATGTCGGCGAGAAGACCTAAAGCAGGTTGTGGCGTGTTGTTATAGCTCCATTTCATGTTTTTTCTATCTCCCCTATCATCCCTAGCGTTACATAGACAAAGTTCTCCTTAGTGTGTGGGCTGTACTTAATAAGGCAATGTTTATATATCTCTTAAGGTGGGGTTTCCACATATTATTTCAATGTGTTTTTTCTTCCATTTTTTATCATTCCAAGAGCACCCACTATCATTAGCACGACTCTTGTTTTCAATTTCCACATTTTTTCTATTTCAGTTTCCAGGTCTTTATGTTTTGATAGTTTTTCGAAATCCTTGGTTGCAATGTTACAATCCGCTGGACAAGCTATATCAATTAATAGACAAGTTTTTTCTTTCTGGTTTTTAACAATAATGTCTGGCCTATTTGCTTCCAATTTTTCTGTCTGTGTAGAAGGTTTAATCCCATAGAATGGTGACATTTTCTATTTCTGTAACCGGTGTTGGGTGATGTTCATACCAGTGTTTGTTTACAGATTTTCCATAATGTTTGCACATTGACCAATGTAAATATTGCCCCACTCTATCGTGGCGATTTTTATATTCATTTGTGGCAAGTACAGAACAGCTTGAGATTAGATGGTCTATTGTTTCTTGGTGTTTATCACAAGATCTGCATTTTGGATTCATATTATTATGTATAATATTTGCCTGGAAGTTTCTAGTAAAAAACTTTGGTCTTGCGCTGCAAGTATAAAGTCTTCAGTCTCAGACTTTAGTCCAGATGCACGTAACCAACGATGAGTATTTACTTTATCAAAATTATATTTATTTTCACGTTCTGGATATTGGCCATGCAGAGGTTTGTCTTGCTAGCGTTGTTTCAACTGTTCAAGAGCTTTATCTTTGGCTTTCATTTTCATATTTCTTACCTCAATAGTTGGTTCTTGGCTTCGGTTTTTCTTTTCTAAAGAATCTACTAAATTTACATATTGTTTGTATTTACTGCCTTCTTTTATAATTGAATATTTTTCTTTCTCTCTTCATGTTGCCATATCATCCAGTCTTTTGTTGTTTCTATATATGTTAGTAAGCCAATATTTCTTTTCTTGTATGACAATTCTAGCTGAATAAGACCTCTTTCACCTTTTTTACGGGGTATGTATTGACGGTCTACATCAGCTTTTGGATGATGTATCTTATGCTTACAAAGAAGCTTTCTTGTTTTAGAATCCATTTGCCTGATGTCGTTTAGAGTCCAGTTTATGATGTTGAAACTATATTGGACAATTGGGATTGCAAGGCTATTAATGGTCATAATTCTGTTCTGAGAATTCAATTCAGTTTTTAATATCAGTCGTAGCCTTCTATAGTACTCTTTACGCACTATTTCTTTCATTTTTATGGTGAGTTTTGTCACTCTCATTTACATCTAGGTATTTATAAGTTTCTTCTGGCTTAAATTCTTTTATTGTTACTGCAGGGTCTAAGCTAATTGAGGATGTTTCTTGTAGTGGTCCACGTAAACTGTAGCCTTAGCACATTTATTCAAATTGAATTTCATTTCAATGTCTTCGCTGAAGCATTTTATAGTTTGCAGAAGACCTTCCAGCTCATTATCATTCTTAGCATACAACTTTAAGTCATCCATTTAAAATAGATGGCTTATTTTCTTTTGGCCTATGTTATAACCACATTCTGTCTTATTGAGTTGACTGGTTAGTGCTATTAATGATATGCAGAATATAAGGGAGACTAACCTTGAAACATACTTCTTTTGATGTTTATTATTATTATTATGTCATTTTTCATCATATTTCGATTTCTGCTTTGGTCTCACTACCAACCAAGTCTGCGGGGAGACCTAAGGCAGGTAGTGGCGTGTTGTTATGGCTCCATTTCATGTTTATCTATCTTCCCTATCATCTCCAGTATTACATAAATAAAGTTTTCCTTAGTGTGTGGGCTGTACTTAATAAGACAATTTTTTGTATGTCTCTTAAGCTGGGGTTTCCAGGGATTCTTTCAATGTGTTGTTTTGTTCCATTTTTTATCATTCCAAGTGCACCTACTATCACTGGCACAACTCTTGTTTTCAATTTCCACATTTTTTCTATTTCAATTTCCAGGTCTTTATATTTTGACAGTTTTTCAAATTCCTTGATTGCTATGTTACAATCCGCTGGACAAGCCATATCAATTAATAGACAAATTTTCTCCTTCTGGTTTTTAACAATAATGTCTGGCCTGTTTGCATCAATTTTTCTGTCTGTGTAGATGGTGTAATCCCATAGAATGGTTACATCTTCTATTTCTGTAACCGGTGCTGGATGATGTTCATACCAGTGTTTGCCTACAGCTTTTCCATAATGTTTGCATATTGCCCAATGTAAATATTGCCCAACTCTATCGTGGCGATTTTTATATTCATTTGGGGCAAGCACAGAACAGCCTGAGATTAGGTGGTCTATTGTTTCTTGGTGTTTATCACAAAACCTGCATTTTGGATCCATATTATTATTATTATTATTATTATTATTATTATTATTATTATTATTATTATTATTATTATTTTTATTATTATAATTCTTATTGTTACCACTTTTGAGTTTTATTATTATTATTATTAAATACCCTTCTCTTTCAAAAAGTTATCTTTCAATTATCTATGTTGCCGATCGTTCTCAAATGGACACCACTGTGTATTTCTTTCTAACTATTTGTGTCATGTATTGTTCTACACAAATTTTACTTTCTTTTTCGTCAATGAACTGAACGGCAAATGTAATTGCTCGTCTAACTTTTGATCTTTTTTTGCATCATTTGGTCGTTATTGTGTAAGCTGATGCAAAACGTTTTATTATTTCTTCAGTAAAGGCCATAAAATCTCACTCAGCTATTAAAGTGTCTGTCCATAAACTTTGTTAATTGGTCTTATAAGTCTTCATGAGACATATTGTTATTTCACGTTGACATTTGACTCTGGTTTGAAAGGTATTGTGCAACTACTATGCAGTCGTATTTTTTGCCAACGATTTTGTTAATTGCCAACTTGTTAACTCGTATAAAAGAACTGGTTCTAATATTAACCTAAAGATTTGCGCTTTCACTTTATTCTAATATTATCTTTCTAGATAAGGTTCATTTTAGTGATTATGTCCATGTCAAAAATTTTTTCTAAAAAACTTTTGAATGTCAGTTACAGATAACCTTTCTTCAAAAATCGAAACATTTCAGAATTTTTTGAATCCTGTAACATAGATTTACGAGTCAAATGATTGTTTGGCACATAACTACAAGACTAAATCATAATTGATAATCGAAATATATATTTAGTTACATTTATTAACCAGAAACGATCCTTATACTTAACCTCAATCCGAGGTGAAATTGTTGATGTTTCCTATGCTTAGTTCCATTTGTCATGAATCCATAATTAAGATAAATCCAGTAAAAATCGAATTAACTATTAATTATTAATTATAAACAACACAATCTCATTAACCATTAACAATTACTGAGGCAAAATTGGATCCTGTATTTGTTCTTATGCTAAGCGTAGTAGACTTTGAGTCAAAGTCATAAATCTACGGCAAAATATAAGAATGGAAATACGTATTAAATGCTATCCCTTCGTCTTCCACCCGACCAGATAACATGTACCGAAGTGAAATGGAATTAAGTAACTGTCTGAATGAATCGATTGTTCAGTTAAGATAATCATGAAAATTTAAAGAATTAAATTAAAATAAAATGTAAATGAAATCAATATTTAAAGTTAGAAATTTTGAGAACTAACAATTTTTCCGACCATTAAACTCTGCATCCACCAAAGTTTATTGTACATTTTGTCAGAAGTAGATTTCTCAGCAACATTAACATATTTGGGAAAGACAGAGAAAACTAAAGATATTACAGGAATCAAGAACATCTGCTGGCAACAAACTACCTGCACAAGAACAGAAAACTAGTTCAACAGATATACAAATATAGAAAGGGGTATAAGACAAGGATGTGTCTTTTCAGCGTATCTATTCATCCTATACAGCGAGAAAATTCTGCGAGCATAAGAAGGCATTCGATGATTTATAATTGGTAGCCAAATGTTGAACAATATAACAGACGTAGTTGATACAGTACTGATAGTAGACAATGAAAGGTATCTACAAGCTCTTCTATAGAAGGAAGCTGAAGAAAGCGGAAAAAGCGATTACATATAAACTGAATACCTCGTCATTAGTCAAAAGAGGACCTTAAATTGCTAACTTCAGGCTGGAAATAATAAAATGAAGCAGGTACAAAAATTTAAATGCCTTTGAAATGTTCACACAGATGATGGAAAGCGCAAGAAAATTTTGATGGAGACAAAGAAGAGTATACTGGGTTTTTCTGTGATGCCTGTTGTTTAATGTGGCAGTGAATGCTGGGCAGTCTCTATTAATCCTCTAGATGAGGGATATAACAGAAGCAACAGAAATGCGGTTCTAGGAGAATATATTAGACCTAACACCATGTGCGCAACGATAAGGTTTTGGAGAGGATGGAAACTAATGTGGGATCTCCCTTTTTCTATGATAATGGACTCTACTTGAGTATACGTATACACTTGTCATAGTGAGATCCGTCAGATCCGTCAGAGTTTGCCTCCGGACTTCGGGCAGACAAGTAATTTTGGCTGGGCTATGTGGCCCGGATCACCAACTCTAAAAAGGCCTTGTGCCACATATTGCTCCAGTCAGGGGGGGATTTATATCGATCCGTCCGAATTTATCTCCGGACTTGACAGTGTCGGTTCTCTGCCTTTGGGTGGAGAGCATTAACCCAGTCGTGGCTATGCCGAAGTGTAGAATCACGAC
The DNA here is from genome assembly GCA_037127315.1 of Ascarosepion bandense. Classification (NCBI taxonomy): domain Eukaryota; kingdom Metazoa; phylum Mollusca; class Cephalopoda; order Sepiida; family Sepiidae; genus Ascarosepion; species Ascarosepion bandense. The sequence continues at coordinate 214,325 of JBBBDQ010001673.1, forward strand.
TGGGTAAGGTCAAACACGTATTTTTGGCTAGAATATATGACCCAGATCATCCATTCTAAAAAGGCCTTGTGCCACATTTTGCCCTAGTGGGGTTGGATTGATGTCGATCCATTTAAGTTGACACTGGACATGGCACTGCCGGCTCTCTACCTTCGGGCGGAAACCATAAAGGGTATGCCAAAGGGTAGAATCAAAACTGTTTAAAGTCAGACAGGTATTTGTGGCTGGGCTATATGTCCTGGATCACACACTTTACAAAGGCCTTATGACACATTTTGCTCCAGTGGGATGGTGGATTGATATATATCCATTAGTGTACCGTGACTGATCCGTAAGTTACCGAACGATGCCGAAGGTTATCAGAGAATACTGCGTCAGTAGTCATTGTAGTTCTGAGCTCCACTCAACCAGAATAGTATAACACGGACATGCTATTTCCTGGATTACTAACCTGCGTTCAAGTTTGTATCTTTACGTTTAATATAACTTATTTTTCTATCTCAAATATCTGTTATGTTGTTCATTATTTTGTGCGGTTCTTCTCACCCGGAATACACAAAAGAAGCGAAATGGAGAGTAATAATGAACCTCAAGAAAAACAAAAGCAGAAATTACTGGAGCATGTAATGTGAAAGGTGGCTTGAGGAAACTGATACTCTCAAATCAAACAGAAGGAAGAAGAGACAGGAAAAATAGACGCGTAACATGCTTGATAAGATTGAGCAAATGGTTGGCAGAGCGGGGTTAGTCTGAATAACAAGATAATACGTGTTAAGTGTCATTTGCAATAAGAACATGTGGATGGCAATGATCGCCCAATTCTTCACAGAACACGGCACATTTGAAGAAGATAATACGTGTTAAGTGTCATTTGCAATAAGAACATGTGGATGGCAATGATCGCCCAATTCTTCACAGAACACGGCACATTTGAAGAAGATAATACGTGTTAAGTGTCATTTGCAATAAGAACATGTGGATGGCAATGATCGCCCAATTCTTCACAGAACACGGCACATTTGAAGAAGATAATACGTGTTAAGTGTCATTTGCAATAAGAACATGTGGATGGCAATGATCGCCCAATTCTTCACAGAACACGGCACATTTGAAGAAGATAATACGTGTTAAGTGTCATTTGCAATAAGAACATGTGGATGGCAATGATCGCCCAATTCTTCACAGAACACGGCACATTTGAAGAAGATAATACGTGTTAAGTGTCATTTGCAATAAGAACATGTGGATGGCAATGATCGCCCAATTCTTCACAGAACACGGTACATTTGAAGAAGATTGAAAAAATAATTTCAGCAAATCTTAGTATGCTTACTTTTTTGCCGCACAAAACTAGGATTGAAACCTAACCGTAGACGTTCACTTATTTCATAAATAGGATGTATAGTTTCCTAAAACATTTAAACGCTTTAACTTTTTCTCTTTGTTCGAGCAATAAACTTCTGATTCGGAATATTATATTATCTCAGTCCAAATGCCATTCCTACGTCTGTAGTGTTACTTTCAAGATAATATTCTATAAGTTTATGCATCTACAAAAAATCAATCTAAAAATTTCTCTATCATATTAAATATCTATTATGCTTTTTGTTATCATTCTGAGAGATAAGGCTATGCACTTTTTATTCACTGAGATCATAAAGTCAACAAGCATAAACTATTTCTTTTATTTTTGTATTTCGACCAAATTTATTTATAAAGAAAATTAATATATGATTTTGGCTTGGGTCGAGGAATAAAATGCATTGGCGAATTGTGTTTTTGCTAATAGGGTTATGAAATAGGCTGAAGTTTAGAGGTTGGCACACCAAGGCGAAAAACCACATCACACCAAAACGAAGAGATAGTTTTCATTGCACGGGTCAACTGTTGAATAAAGTGAATTGAACTTGAGCCAATTGATCAAGGAAAAGCATTTCTTTATACGTACATCGTAGTTTTTGTTCTTGTGAGAACTTCCCGAGGCAAATTAAGCTGCGGTTTGAGTGATTAGGGTTGTGCTGAAATTCGAGGAAGATTCATATAAGACTTATAAAAGAAGAGTGGCTAATGTTTTTGGAAAGAGTTCAGACAGAATGTATCAAAGTTCAGTGAAACTTGGATTTCCTTTTTAATTCCCACGGGGCTGAGTCATTTGTTTGGGAAAATTTTTCAGGTGCTCACATGTGCGCATTCAATAAAATAAATAACTCACAGTAATAAAAGTATTAATTATTTCGTCCAGACTGGATGAAAATATTTGTGAATATTTGATATTAGCGATTTTACAAATACATGGAAAAATCTTTAGAGCTACATATGTCATTCAAATATGGGGGGGGGGGGGTGAGGGGTGTTTGCGATCATGTTTATATTTCAATTTCTGCTAGTTAGAGCTTGTAAAACTTAGGTTTGTATCTCATTTGAACCTTTGCCAAAGTAATACCAAAAAACAAGTGAGAGGCTGTCACCGATTTACACAAGCGACACGGATAATGAATAATTCATCCCTTATACGGGCGTGTAAGTGGTTATGAATTCTTTAAAAACCAGAGAGTGAAAATTCAGCAGTTCCCGCTTTGATTTGGCAGTGAGAATCAATTCCTTGTCTTATCTAACTCTTCTTAAGGTACAGCATGGTAGCTAGAGTTAAATATTTTCTTAGACAAAACAACCATTCTTTCAGCTTCACTTGCGATGGCACTAATCTGTCCGTTACATTTAAGGTGTGGAATGAGCTTTAGACATAATAAGAATTTATGGCAAATAGATTTTTTGAATATTTCAATCATTTCTGTTGAGTTTGTTTATTCTGTTTTATGCTTTGTTACACATTTGATTTATTTTTTTCTGTATTTTTGGATGCATTTATGCGTTTTGTGTTAGATTTTGCTTTGCTTATATTATTGTTTTCCAATTTTAAATCATTCATTTAAGTGCAATACGTGATACACGCTTTGGGCAATCATATCTCGAAAGGGACATGACTAGGAGAAGATTATCATGCAGTAGGTTGCAATTGCTTTCTGCGATAGACTGGTTGCTGACCAAGGCTATATAATTTAATCTGTCCTATTATTTAACCATAACTAAAGGGAAGAGACGGATTAATACCTTTCCCAAGGGTATTTGCGCGTATGTGAATACAAGAAATTCAACTGGATTTCGAACTCGGCTTCCCGGGCTGTCGTTCCGAGACGATATTTACTGCACCACAACGCACATATCTTAAATACTTGAATATATTTCTTATATCACTTCATTGCTTTTCCTTTATTGTTGTTTCTAAGTTGACTTGAACCCCCGAAATGTTCCTCAAAAAATGAAATTATTTATTTCAGAAAACTTTTTTTTATATGCAAACATTTCATTCAAAATAGAATTCATGTTTAGTTATTCTAAACATTTTCTTTCATTTCTTGCGTTTTAGATGTGATTTTCTGATTTGGTACCCGAGCATATATCCACAAATCTATACAAGTTTGGTTGTGAGCAAAAAATCCTTTTTTTAATGAGTAGTAGAATTATTTCATACAATTTTTAATTAAAATCTTTTTTCTTGTCATTCGCTGCTGAATAATTATGAAACAAGATGGTAAAAATAAAATTTAAAACATCAAATCAATATCAAACTGATAACTACGAATTTATTAAACAATCCTCAATTGTATTTAATTTTTTGCTTTTTTTTCCCTTTTCAGTCATCATAATACTTTAGGTTAGAAAGTCCTTAAAGCGAACAGTTATTTGAATAGAGACAAGATCACAGGCACATCATTAGTATAATATTTATTTATATTTCTTCATATTCCTTCTTTACTATTAGATCATTCATTATGCTTATAAGTATAGATTCTATAGGAAAAGAGAATAAAGAGAGTGAATGGCGACAGCGGCAATTTCAATGTCAACACTGCCAAGACCATAATTTTATAGTATCAAAATTCTATACTCAGTATTGTTTCAATAGCCTAACCATTTAAAGAATAGATTTGTGATTTTGGTTTAATTATGACTTCAATATTTGATCATACTTCGACATATTAAGAACAGGACTGCTTTTACGTGAACAATATGTTAATAGGAACATAACACAATTTTTCTGTTTAAGACCACAGAAGCAGTACAATCGACCTGCCGCTTTCGTTTCAAATAAACACAAGCATGCCTAATTAACGATACCAAAATCAAGTAAATTCAAACTCTTCTTCTTCTTCTTCTTCTTCTTCTTCTTCTTCTTCTTCTTCTTCTTCTATGTGCATTGTCCTTTCAAGACGTAAGCGATCATGGCTTCCACGTCTCCCTATCCATCGAGACTCTTATCACGGTTTTTCCTGTAACACCACGCAACCTCCATTCTGTCATCTACCTGCACAGGCTCTTCAAATATTTTATCCGCTACTTTCCTCTGACTATTTTTTTAAAAATCATATCACCCCAAGCAAGGCGAAACCGCCACTGATGCGCAGGGGGCTACGTGAGAAGGAAAAGATTGGAAAAGAGAAAACCGAAAACCGCATCCTAACCGGGAAACAAGGGTTGAGCCTCTTCACCTGGTCAATAGACGTGGGTGGAGTGTGAACCGGGCGATAGTTTAGTCTATCTACTCCAATTGAAAAAAATAAAAAATAAGAAAAAAAGAGTGAAAAGATTGGAAAAGAGAAAAACCGGAAACCACATCCTAACCAGGAAACAAGGGATGAGCCTCTTCACCTGTTCAATAAACGTGGGTGGAGTGTGAACTGGGCCACTCTATCTGGTTTGTTAGTAACAGGTTCGCTAAGCCTTCCTTTCTCATTATATGTCCCAGTAACCTTAGTTTTCTCTTCCTGATGCTCAATATTAATTTCCTTTTCGCTTCCATCCTTTCAAAACACTTATCATTGCTCACATGCTCGGTCCATGATATCCTTTCTTTTATCTTTCTTAAAATTGTCCAGCATTCTCTGCCATATTGAAGAACTGATATCCCATAAAACCCCCATTCTGGTATTCACCCGCTTAGACTATTCAAGTACATTACACACTTTGTTAAAGTTAACTGGAAATCTGTAAACTAGAATCGACGCACAAGCAAGACGTGTGAGAGTAGAAACTGTTGTCAAAGGATTTAACGGCTATATTTCGTTATTTCAAACGGTTATATTTAGATATTTCAAATGCAAAATAATGAAGATTGGCAAACAATTAAAGACAAAGAAATCTTTTTCAGCAGAGAATTTAAAAAAGTGACACAGAAATCCAAAGATTCACTGGGATAAGTAAAAACAGTATTCAATGTTGACCAAGGTCAAACATGAACACTCACGAGTCAGACACTCTATTGAATCTGATTAAATCACGAATACCCGGGTAAAATGGTCGCCTTTTTACACGTCGCATTGAATATTTTGAGTCTTCTGATCGGTTAACCCTTCTATTGGTGAACTATAAAATGGGTCACCTCATGGCTGGCTCACTAGTATACAAAGGTAGCCAAAAATGCCAACATTATCAAACTGGAAAATGTCTTTAAAGAAAAGAAAAGAAGAGGGGGTTGTTATGTACAATAGTTCTTTCTTATATAGCAATTAATGCGAGACAATCTATTCAAGGATAAAGATAATAGCAGTAACAGTAATGTGGATCTACAGAAGGATGCTGAGTATAAAATAGACCAAAATGAAAATAGGAATACTTCAATTCAGAAACATAGAGATGGAATTTCTTGGAAACATAATGAGGAACGATAGCTTGGAAAATTTTACACACGTAAAGCGTATTAAAAGCAAGAAAGACTGAGGGAAGTGGCAAATAACTTAACTAACGGTCTTGTTTAAAAGGTTTCTTAGAAAGGGAATGAGAAATAGTAAAGATCCGAACTTTTCTAAGATCTACAAAAATAAAAAAAATAAAGAGAGAGCCGTTATCGCTAAACATGTGCAGTAACACGGTACCCGAAATGTTTATCGCTAAATAAACTATATGTATTTTATTTTAATAGCGCTTTAATGGTGGATATCGACACGGAACGGCAAATCGGGGTGTCGAGTTCGAATTTCAGTCGAATTCCTTGCATTCACTTACGCTCAAATACCCTTAGCATAGGTATTAATCCATCACTTCCCTCTATGAATGGGTTAAATAATAGGACAGATTGGGTTCTATAGACTTGGTTGAAAACCAGTCTACCGCAGAAAGCAATCGCAAACTACTGCAGGATAATTTTCTACTCAGTCTGTCATGTCTCTTTCGGGACATGATCGCCCAAAGCGTGTATCACGTATGGCATTGAACCGACTGAATTTTAATAGGAATATAAATAGTACATAGACAAATAAATATTAATATGTTAACTGAATATTCATGCACATACAAAACTATAGTAAATTTCGATGCTCCGCTAGACCTCACGCTATGGTCAAAGCAGGAGACAGACCTCACTCTGCAGTTGCATTTGTTGGGCTTACTAGGAACATGCGACTAAGAATACCTTTAAAATACGAGTAAATCATTCCTGATTTCATCGTTTCTGTGAGCTCCTATGAATACACATCAAAAGTGACGTCCACACACTTGGCCACATTATTCGTGACGTGTAACTGCAACTGGTTCTGTGTTATACTGAATATTCCTACGAAAAAATGTCTATTTTCATGTCCTTTAATTATTCCATATGTTTTACATTTTATCTCATCATGGCTTATCGTCTCTTCTTTATACTTTATCTCACAAACATCGGTCTATTTTGCAGGTTTATATTAAATGTTACAGATGACAATATAAAAGAAAAGAATGTCTAGGTATCACCGTAGGCCTACATTGGAAATTATAGTGAAAATATAGGAGTATCAAAATTATAGGCTGTTCGACAAAGAAAGGTAATTTACATCTCAATAAGAATAAAAAGAAACAAGGACAATCGGTGTAAGTCAAGAATACAGGGATGAAAATATATAATAACGGAATAAATCGGATGAAAGACTGTGGTTCGAGAAAAAAAAGAATGAAAAATGTTGAAAACAAGGACGAATTACATAAATATATTTTCTATTTTTTATGAGAAATATACAAGCAAAGCAGAAAAAATGAGTATGGAGAGCAATACAAAAAGCCAATATAATACGGACACAATACGATATATAAAATTAATATATATATATATATATATATATATATAGAGAGAGAGAGAGAGAGAGAGAGAGACGTGTGTGTGTGTGTGTGTGCTTGTGTGTGTGAACGATATGAAAGAGATTGCAATCTTAAAATGAATAAGCTAATATATACAGATTAATAGACAGCTTTGAAAATTTGAAAGGGCGGAATGTATAAAAATGCAAATGAGAAGGTAAAAAATGTAGCCAATGTCACAAGGGATGATAATATTAAATATGTATTATATGTCCAATAGCATGCATATCTCTTCACAAATATAGATATGTATCGAGAATAAAAAAGAATTAGAGGGTAAAAATGATTGTAATAGCCTTCACAAAAGGAATAAAAGAAGATATGGAAAAGTATATTGTTCAATATGAAGAGAAGGAAAAAGGACATTTATATAGAGAGAAAATAAGAAAAGATGGAAAACAAGATTACAAATATTCGAAAAAAGTAAAAGATAAATTTAAAAAGTCAATCAGGAAAGAAAAATAAAGAATGACTATAAAGACAAAAGGAAAAAAAGAGATAAAATATAATTTAAAAAAAAAACAGCAGGAAATATATAAAAGAAAAAAATATATGATGAAAATCGACTGAGAAATGTTGAAAGAACGAAAAAACCGAAATTAAGAAAGAAAGAAAAAAGAAGAATGGAGAGAGAAAAACTAAAATTAGAGAAGAAGAATCTGGAAAAGACTGAAATTGAAAAAATAATAGAAAGCAAAGTCTATGGCTATATTTTAGAGAAAGAAAAAGTAGAGAGACAAAAGTGAAGTCTCTAAATAAATTCCCGTGCAAGTAAATAGATAAATAAATTTATAAAGCAAAAAAAAAGTAAATAATGGAAAAATGTGTGTATATATATATATATATACTAGCTGTATAACTCGGAGTTGCTCGGGTGGAATGAAAGCTTTAAAACGAATCAATGTTCCTCGAGCTCAGACTGTTTGGAAGTTGGCACGAAAGAGTAAAAAGCAATAATTGTTTCCAATCAAAGCGAATTAAAAAAATTGAATTGATGTAAGTCAAAGTATGATTTCCGATATTGATTTCAAATAGGTTTTTCGTCGCAAACTGAATTTTGAAGGTTAAATAAGTCCCCTGAGTAAATGGTATCATGGCTGTGACTAAGAATTACAATCATACCTACTTAGAGCAAAACCCGAAGGCAAAACCAAAATAAACGGGCTGAAAATCTGATTTTGATCAGACCCGGTAGGTTATTGGAGTATCGATTTCCAATACCGGAGTCAAATAACTCATCCAAGCATAAACTAACGTAAGTAAATCCATGAAGGCTTATCGTACCCATCGGGAGTAAAATTGTAGAAAATGAGCCATATTGATAGCTGAATATCGATTTTTATCAGATTTCATAGAATACCGTGATTATCGATATCCGATATCGAGGAAAATGAGTCGTCTGAGAAGATATACTAATGCCTGAGACTAAAAACTATAATTTTGCCAAGTTAAAACAAATTCTGCAGCAAGAACAACGATAAAATTGCTGAAATCCTGATCTTGGTTAGACTGATCGGATATGTGTATCAATTTCCCATATCGAGAACAAATCGGAAAAAATAAGTAGCCTATGACCTGATCAGAAGCCTAAAGAATATTTCTGTGAAGGTTGATGAGAATTTGATAAAAATTGTGAATTTTATATAGGACATACACACAGACAGATATACACACACAAACATCTTGCCTTTTATAGATAAAGATATAGGGGGAAAGTCGGAAAAAATCTGTAGCACGTGACCTCAACGGAAGCCTAAAGAATATTTGTTGAAAGTTTTGTGAAACTCAGATAAAAATTGTGGGTTTGTATAAAGGACATACACACGCAAATATCTTGGCTTTTATATATAGAGATATGGGGGGAAATCGGAAAAAAAAGTGAACCATGACATGACCGGAAGCCTAAAGAATATTTGTGTGAAGTCTGGTGATGAAAATTGTGGATTTGTATAAAGTAGATACTCACAGACCGATAGGCACACAAACATCTTGACTTTTATATGTCGAGATAACGGTGGAAAATCGGAAAATTCTGTTACGATTATCTGACCGGAAGCCTAAAGAATATTTGTGCGAAGTTTGGTGAGAATCGAATAAAATTTGTGGATTTGTATAAAGGACATACAGACAGGCACACACACGGACACATCTTGCCGTTTATATATATATATATATATATATATATATATATATATATATATATATATATATCGGGGTGAAATCGGAAAGAACAAGTAGCCTATGACCTGGCCAGAAGCCAAAAGAATATTTGTGTGAAGTTTTCTGAGAATCGGATAAGAATTGTGGATTTTTTAAAGAAGATACAGAGACACACACACACACACACACACACACACACACACACACACACACACACACACACACACAAATATCTTGCATTTTATATATATATATATATATATATATATATATATATATATATATGGATATTGATAAATATACACATTCACTTAGACTGAAAGCCATGTACATCTACAAATACCTTTCTGGTGTTAAAACAGTGATCGATGTAATATACTTCTTCTATGTGCGTTGTCCTTTCAGAACGGAGGCGATCATGGCTTTCTACATCCCCCTATTCTTGGTGGCTCGTAGCACGCTTTCTCCTGAAACACTACGCAACCACCGTTCTGTCATTCACCTGCTCAGTCCCTTCAGTTCTGCAAACTCTCCATCCTCATTACATGTCCCAAGAATTTTAGTTGTCTCTTCCTGATGCTCACTATTAATTTTCTTTTCATTTCCATCCATTCCAAAAAGCCCTCATTGCTCACATACTCAGTCAATGATATCCTCAGCATCCCTCTGTAGAACCACATTTCAATAGCTTCAATTTTCTCATTAATCTTTGATGATATTGTTCAGCATTCCCAGCCATATTGAAAAACTGACATCACATAGCAAGTCAGTATTCTTTACTTTGTTTCTAGTGACAGTTTCCTGCCTCTTAATATTTTTTTCAACTTCTAGAATAAGACCGTCACCATGCCAATTCAACTTCGGATATCTGTGTTGAACTTTCCGTCTTCTGTTAGAAAACTTTCTAGGTATTTGAAGTTTTGTACCTGCTTGATTTTAGTTTTCCCACCTGTATTTGGCATTTCGGGCTGCTCTTTTTGCTGATGACCATGCATTTGGTTTTCTTGCAATTTATTTGTAGTCTTTTTTGCTACTCTCATCAGCTACCTTTTATAAGAGTTCTTCCTTTCCGTGTTTGCAATCAGCACTGTATCATCTGCGTACCTTATGTTGTTCAAAATGTTGCCTCTGATGACAATTCTTGGCTATAAACAATGTATTATACAAATAAATGGAATAATTATGATTGCATAATACATAAAACACTGAGTCATAATATATACGTAAGAAAATATATATATATATATATATATATATATATATATATATATAGTTAGACAGATACATTGATATATAGAAATAATATAAACAGTAGAGAAAGCTGTAATTATTGACTGTGATATATGTAAGAAATGTAGCTTTTATATCAGCATATTGTACACTCAACCATTTGAAATGAGGTGTTTTGGATTTTTAAAATCTGCATTGGTAACTTTATCGTTCCTATTTCTACAGATTTTTCAAAAATTCTCCCTAAATTACCAGCTTCCTAAGATATTTTTCCATCGAACCCATAATTTAATGTGTTCTGTTAATCCCGCACACCGTGTACAAAACCTCTTAACAGTCCCTTTCAAATATATTTTTTCTAGTTCCTATTTTCTTTAAGAAGTCTTCGTTGGTCACAAGTTTTCTCCCTTGAATTCTAATCATTCTCTAATACCACTTTCTTTTCTAGTCATTATTTAATTATTATGAAATTTTTAATTCCATTCTTTTCTTCTTTTTTTGTAACTTGTCCATTCAGAATGTAGGAGATCATAGCCTTCTACATCTCTCCTGAACTTGTTAACACAGATTGTTTTCTGAAGTCAGTCAGTCAGTTACGTGATACACGCATCGAAAGAGACATGACTGACTGGGCAGAAGATTATCCCGCAGTAGGTTGCCATTGCTTTCTGCGGTAGACTGGTTGCCGAACAAGGCTATAGAACCCAGTCTGTCCTGCTATTTAACCCATAATTGGAAGGGAGAGACGAATTAATACCTTTACCAAGGGTATTTGCGCGAAAGTGAATACAATGGTTTCAATTGGAATTCGAACTCGGCTTCCCGATTTCTCGTTCCGGGCCGATATACACTGTACCAAAACGCACATCATCTATGAAGTATCATACCTTATTCAATATTTCTTTGAGTAATCTATGAAACATACATAGATATTTAAAAATTTAAATAGCTTTCTTTTTTATCATTACTTATAAATGTAGCATTTATTCTCCCAGTGTCTCGACGAAATCCTCATTGATCTTGCTTTTGTTTAATTTTGCTACATGCCCTGTGCATTAAAATCGGGATTAAAATCTTAGTTTTGTGATTCATTACGCGTCTATTACGATGGATTTTACGTTAACATAATTCATACTTTTCGTGTCGTCTATGTTGTGGCTCGTACTATGTAACATCCGGTCGCCTGGATGTATAAAATACAATGTGTGTTCAGGCACGGGGAGTTATCATTATCTCGGACTTCGTGAAATAACATCTACTACTGCGAGAAAATGTAACTATTGTATATACATCTTGGTTTCACTACACTGGTAGTAATGTAGATTATCTAGACTTAACTCACCGCGATACAACAGCCTATAATGAAAGGTCTTCAATTATGTGGCTACTGCTAGATATCTTTTTTATTATTTTAGTTATTTATTTGAAACCGATATCCAGAAAGACTTGCTATACCTGTGTTAGAATTTCATCTGGCTGCATTGCTGCACTTAAATTTATTGTCATTTTTTTAAAACCAGTCTTTTGTTTTTGTGTCTTAAATCATTTCTGCCGTCGTTGAAAGGCTCAGTGTATAATGTTAGTAAAAAGAAAGAAAACAACCTTCGTACAATATATATTAAGTAATCTTCTGCGTTGTGGTTTCGTGGATATCGACTCAGAACGACAAATTAGGAAGCCGAGTTCGAATTATTGTTGAATTCATGGCATTCATTTACGCACAAATACCCTGGGAAAACTATTAATTCGTCTCTTCCCTCCAGTTATAGGTTAAATAACAAAACAGATTGGGTTATATAATCTTTGCTGGCAACCAGTCTACCGCAGAAAGCAAATGCAACCTACGGCGGGATAATCGTCTGCCCAGTCAGTCATGTCGTTTTCGAGACATGATCACCCAAACTGCGTATCACGTATGGCACTTAATTGACTGACTGACACTTTTATCCCTTACTTTTAAATGTACCCTGTATTATAACATTATTTCCAGACGGTCTTTTTCACATTTGTTATGTCATTAGCAAGTATCTAACTATGCAGTATACATATCTTTGGTCAGTGAAGCACTAAGGACTATATTGATATGCTATCCATATTTAGGTATTTTTCTGAATCTCTCTATATAAAAAGCAAGGTGTTTGTGCGTGTGTCTGTCTATCCGTCTGTATCATTTATACAAATACTCATTTTTCATCGCATTCTCACAAAAATTCACACAAATTCTCTTTAGAGTTTCTGTCAGGTTATGGCCAACATATTTTTTACGATTTCCCCTCGATATCGGAAATCGATACACCGATATCCGATCAGGTCTAATCAATATCAGGATTTCAACCTTTTTATTGTGGTTCTTGTTGCAGAATCGGGTCTGATCAAAATCAGGTTTTCATCCCTTTTGTTTTTGGTTTTTGCTTCTCGTTTTTCTTTAAGTACATATAATTGTAGTTCTTAGTCTCAGCCATGATACAATTTACTCAGAGTATTTATTTAGCCCTTAAAACTCAGTTTGCGACGGAAAACTTTTTTGACATCGATACTGGAAATCATAGTTTGACTTACATCCATTCATTTCTCTTTCAATCTACAGTTTCATTTTGACTGGAAATAACTATTGCTTTTTAGTCTTTCGTGCCAACGTCCAAATAGTCTGAGCTCCAAGACCATGGATTAGTTTTAAAGCTTCAATTACGCCGGGCTATATTACTAGTTAGAATATATTCATGCAGTTTTCAACTGCATTTAAAAAATATTGTAGGTTTTTAATCTATTTATGATACAAAGTCCCTGGGATATGCAAAAATTTTTTAACAAGCAACTTTGTGTCACTGTGTGTCTTTGCGTCTGTTTGCATGTGTATATTTCTGTTCAAATAAAAAAAATGTTTTTTCTTTATTCATTTAGTGTTTTCCTTCTTTTTGTGAGACATGTAGATTGCAAATTTTCAATGTGGCAGATTAGATAGATAGATAGAGAGATAGATAGATAGATAGATAATGAACAGACTGGCATAGATAGATAGATAGATAGATAGATAGATAGATAGATAGATAGATAGATAGATAGATATGAACAAACTGAGATAGATAGATAGATAGATAGATAGATAGATAGATAGATAGATAGATAGATAGATAGATAGAATAACCTGTCATGATACTGGTCTTCAGCAGGCAGATCCTTTTAAAGCACTTTTCCAGTGCAATTCGTATGTTTCTATAAATGTTAAATGCTCTGATTTGCTTTCATATTTTATATTTTCACTTCATGAATGTAAGCGCAGTACTAGACTTGAAGATATCTTTATCATTTCACTGTTAGAATTACTTGATTTCACCGTAACTTCTATGATAATATTTTTTCTCTGAATATCTTGCACGCAGAATTCCATTTAATTTTCTAACGCACCTTTCTACGAAGCCATTTAAATATAACGTTAATTGCCTTCTTCTGTCTATTTTGTGCCTGTTCGTTTATATTCCTGTCTCCTCAAAACTTTTTCTCGGTTTCGTTCAAGCTTTGTAATCCCTAATGACTTTATAGCTTTCTTGGAATGACATGATTAAAATGAGTATGTATGTAAATGGATATAAAATATATACTTTAAATATATGTACTTCCTTATTGTATCTCAGGTGAATAAAGATTAAAACATGTAATAAATGTTTTAAACTTTATTCGCTTTAAACTTTATTCGTGGATTGAGAAGCATTAAATATTTATATAAAAGAATTTGAAGGCTTGTCGTAAAGAGTGGTAAAGCTAGATGACCAAGAATGCAAATAACTAGATGTAACGAGTTTGCACCAGTTAACAATGCACTAAAATGCCAGTATATTTGTTCTACTCAATGTCATATAAAACCATGAAAGACATATTTTGCATCAGCCGCATATGACCTCACTTTAGCATCTCCTTTTACAAAGAGAGTTATATAAAATTAACAATCCAAATAGGAACTTGGGAATGAATAGTGAGTTTAAGTATGACGAAGCTGACCTGGTATGTCAGGGTTGTTTACTCTTGCAGAGCAGTTGACAATCCTCTAGTACACTCAAGAAGGTAATTGTGTGTGTCTTGCGGTAGCTATAGTTATGGCAAATCTGGGGTCCTTATTAAAAAACAAGCCCTAGTAGCAGAATAAATATACTGGCATATTAGTGCAATGTCAATTGGTGCAAACTCGTTACATTTGTTCATGGAATGAAGACGATCGAACGCTTAAACGCTTAACAAAAACCTTAGCCAAAATATTTAACACCGTGTTAAGCATCGTTAAGGGCAGAAAATTGCTAATATCATCCCCACCTTTTATATTCTTGCGTAGATGCTTTACCAAAATCCTGGTGAAACGTCGAGGTATAGACTTCTTTTGCATCCATGACGAAAGAGAATTTTAAGAAAGGGACAAAAATGGGCGACAACCTTATGGAATTATACATGAAAGGAGTCTTCTTCTTCCCAAATTTCTTCACCGCTTGCCAGTAGTTAGAGTGAGGTTGAAAAGAATGTCTGCCGTGTCAACCAATATAGTCTCAAAATTGTGTGCGGAAGAACTTCGCATTGCCACTAATATTTATCTCCGGAAGATGGAACCCCGATGACAAACAAGGGCATATTCGGGGAGTTGCGTGACTAATTCCAGGTTCACCGTGGAGTTTGGTCTGATTTCGACTCAGTTCGACTACTATTTGGCCGACTTTCCTCGGTTCAAGTCGACTGAAGCAGCTGGTTGTGAGAGTTGCATTAATGAAAAGGAAATCTGGCAAGTGGTGAAGAAAGTTGAGAAGGATATGACTCCTTTCATGTAGGCTTCTAGTTGAGATCGTGGAAAGGTAATCTTCTCTCGAGTCCTTTCAGTTGGACAGACTGGCCTGGCAAAATACTTTGCGTCTGGTTTGGTCTCAACATTCACCTGGAAAAACAATGGTCAGACGTTCTGGAGAAGGTTAAAATATGACTAAAAAAAGGATTTCTTTGAAGCTTAGGACCGAGATGTGCGTTACATACATCTATCCCTTATCCTTTAGGGGGTTTCAGTACCCACTGCCACTGCCGTACACCTACCTAAATAGTATAGTGAAATATTTGTTTAGTTTTCTCTTACAAAGCTTACATGTTTTGTTGCGAGGTTTGCTACGTCTATCCGTCAAAGGGCGGTTCTGGGATGCAGGATATAGAGACCCGTCAAAACATTTTACGATTGCATTTCCTCGATCGGAAGTGTGCACAGAACAACGAGGATGTCATCTTCTGAAAGGAGGATGCAAAAAAATGTTTCCCGTGTTTGAGAAGCGCGCACTCGGCTGAAGCAGAGGACCGATGTTCGCCCCAAAATGACTGCCGTCATACACTAAATGTTCTTTCTCAATTATGGACTGCTTTCACTTAGATATTCGTTTGTTGTGGGGAATGTCACCATATAATATGTTAGCGACGAAGGGCTTTCACGATGATTTCATCGAAAAGCTAGGTCTAGCAAGCGGGGCGTTTTGCTTGATACGAACTTGAACGTTCGTGTTGAGAAACCTCGCTAATGATGAGCAATCACTTACCTAGCTGACAATTTGTAATGCACTCTGCGTCGGCAAAAGGTATTTTCAAGCGGGATTGGTTGCTTCCTCAGAATGCGTTCGGTGCGGTGAAATGGAGGCGTCTATTGCTCACGCCTTTTCAATGCCCGGACGCCCGCCCGCTGTGCAAGCTTATTAAAGGCTACATGATTCGCATACTGCATGGACAATTCTATGTACTGCAGGCCAGTTCACTTTGTAGCAAAGTGACTTTGTTGTCGGACAGGCGGAATCGCTATGTGTTTCTGAACTTGCTGGCCGTATGTGAATGTTAATATGAAGGACCAAGACAGATGAATTTCACCGGTCATTGCATTCCTCTTATCATCAACTGATTGTGTTCTTTTGACATCAGCTGAAGTTTACGATCAAGGTGAAGCGAGAAAGAGGTTTTCATCTGAGGGCTTTGCTAAAAAGTGAATGAATGTTGCACGAATGGTTCGCGTGAATCGTGCTAACTTAGAGCGGCATCTCGTTGACTGGTTGAAAGACTTTCTCTTCTGCGAAAAAAACATGCCCACGCGATCCATTTAGATTACAGTAAGGTTTTTTATTCTCATTTGTTTTTTTCATTTGGAAAGTGGTCAACTTATCAAGCAAGTGAACGGTCACTGATCCTTTTCTTTCTATCACATATTCAGTTTTCATTCTTCTTCCAATCCATTTTGTGTAATAGATAGCCTAGTTTTCTGGAGCAATGGAATTGTTTCCTTTGTTCTTTATTTATGTTCACACGTTCCTACTGTATTTTTACCGCTTAGTTAATTTGCTTTTCTGTTATATGTTAGACGTGAGCAGGGTACTACACTATTTTTTGTGATAGGGTTGTTTAAGTTGTAAATAAGTTGATTTTCTTATCCTTCTCCCGATATGCTTGGAAAATGGGGTATTAGTTTTGATACATATAGAAAAATGATTTTTCTGGTGATTGTTACCTATATGAGTTATTATATATGTGGCATTATGGTGTAAGAATTAATGTAAAGTTGGTTGTTGGTTGGTTGTTTTGTTTTTATGGCATATCAACCTCGGCGGGTCATTTATTGCCAACTAAATTTTTTTATTTATTTATTGCTGGAAGTTCCTTTTTCTTTCAACAATTTATTGTTGTTTTTATATAAGTTTTGTGTCTAGGAATACTTTTTTCTTTTCGAGTATCAAGATTCATTGAGATTTGTTTTCTTAAGGGCAGGGTCCCCAAGACCTACCCTGTTATTTAACCCAGAACAGGAGGGAAGAGACGGATTAATACCTTTCCCAAGGGTACCAGTGCTTAAGTGACTGCAGGGTATTAAACTGGAATTCGGTTCACCGAGTTTTTTTCCGAGCCGATATCCACTGCACTACAACGCACATCCTTCACTAAACGCTTACAGCACCTGGTATTCCCAAGCGGTCATCAATCTAAGTACTGACCAGGCTCAACTTTGCTTAACTTCGGTGATTTAGCGGGAACCGGTGTGCTCAATGTGATATGACCGTAAACCTTATTAATGAAAGTATAACTGGGTCAGTGATTGTGACTAGTTATATTAAAACACAGTGGAGGCCAACCTTTATTTCTTTGTGCCACATCTCATGTATAAAACATTAACGATTACTATCGCACTATACTCTCTTCGACTTAATCTCTTCTCTCCTCTGTTATTTATTGTTCTGTCATCTGGTGTTTGTCTTATTTAAATTAATAGCCATTAGCACGGATATTATGCTGTAGATAATCAGAACACATCTGCTGAGTATCGTCTTGCAACTTCGGCGATACAGCACATTGTCGATTAATATAATTGTTTATTTATTGTAATAGTGCTTGAATTACTTTTTCGACTGCTAAAAAAGACACGTAGAAAACAGTAGATTGACGACGATGATATCAACAAACAACAGCTATATACAACAGATTTGGCTACGTAAACTTCAAACAAGCAAATCTATAATAACAGATGTTGGCGTCGAAAACTCGGACAGCATTTGTATCCTAAAAATATTCATACAGATTTACGTACAAGAACGAAAATTTAACGACAATTTCAAAATATTCAAGAAGAACATTTTTTTTTAAAGTGGACTTCCAGAAATGCTTCCTAGAACTTGTTAAATATAAAGAATTAGCACTGTAACCCTATTTCACGTAAATATACTTTTTGATTTAATACAACAGAGTAATAGCGGTATTGTTAATTTTGTAGATTACAATATGAGTGGAGAGAAAAATAAGGTTAATAGATGATAAGATTGTTCGTTTTTGATCGCAATATGAATGCGGCTAAGAAATTGTGAAAAAAATTATATATTGCAAATTTATATATATTTTTTAAAATCTTGGAAACTCGCTGGAAAGTGAATTGATCAAAACATTTTTGCAGATGCAAAGCGACAGGTCAGATGTGGTCATGATATTGTCGGCCATTGTGTGATATAAAGCGGAAGCTTTGGCCGCTAGTAAAATCAAAGAAATAAACTTTAGCTGGATTACTGTTTCAGGCTTGTCATAAATATTTGATGAATCAGGTAAGGTTAAATATTCAAAATCATTCCTGAGAACAGATTCTACTGTCAGACAAATATGTGACGTAAATGAGAGGAAGAAGACAAAAAGATATTACGGCATGTGAGGTCTTCATATTTCATTCGTTGAGCCATAACTCACCCTTAAATCGTGTGGGTGGAGAATAGTCTCATTGGTCAAAGTTTTGAGTCGCATAGATCCTCCAAGAGAATTGGTGACAACTATAAAATGTCTAGACTCAGTGAGAAAAATCAGGTCTGTGTGTTTTCGAAAGCTGTCGGGCGACAGAGAAAAACGACCCCACCACCGCCGTCATCTTCATCAGTCTCCACTGTCTTCGTAAAGTTTGATAAAAGCCCTGAAAAGACTTGTTTTTATTTGGAGAATTGAAAGCTCTGATTATTTTTAACGAAACTTTGCACTGTTATGAAAATACTTTTTTTATTTAGAAAATTTGAAAGCTGTGTTTATTTAAACAAATCCTTATTTCAGTTTTAAATGTTGAAATTCGTCGATTGTATATTCTGCTTTTAAAATTATTTTTATATATACATTAAGACTTTCCTTCGTAACCAATCCAAGGGTCTTCGAGTTTATTCGTTTATTTTATTTATTTATTTATTTTTTTTTTTTGGTGCCGTATTTATTTTTTTCAACACAAGCGTCCGGTATGGTTCGAAGAGGTATAGAGACACGGTCACCGGGTCTTTTAACGTGACTTTTTTTTAGATCAAAAGAACACAGCCTGGGCAGAGAGGTTCACGGTTGTAATAGATGTCTTGAAGACCAGCTACTCTGGCGAGGCCATCATCAGGATTAGCGACCCAAGGTCGTTTCGATAACATCAACCCGCTCAGGTTCTGGACTAGGGGCAATGAACCATCCGGGGAGAGGTGTCACAAATCAAAAACATTTTTAAACAACAAGAATTAACACAAAAAGGCAAGAAGAAATATCTAACAAACAACAATAAAGCAACTTGCTATATCATTGAAAATTTTCTAAAGAAATGAAACAAGCCCATATAAATCAGGTACAGTTTCGTGGGATTCTCTGTTTAAATCAATTGAATTTTTTTTATATAACCCTGAGGAGGTTACATCGTATGCTTATTATCGCAGGTTTGAGGACATATTTGTTAAACACTGCATTAACTGGACAGATGTTAAACGAATTCGTTTACTTTTAAGTAAGTATGATGATTCGCTTAATTTTAATTAAGTTTGGTGATTCGGAACACGAAAAACACAGAAACTATATTCTTCTAAATCAATCATATAAAATAAGTTTGAAGAAACTATCCAGATATTGATTAATTTTTTGGAGAATGTAGTTTTTTGTTCAACAGGCGATGGTGTGGCTTAAATTTATCCAAAAACGATGATGGAGACTACAAATATTCGAAAGAATAGTGAATAAAGAATGTGAAAAGTTTGACTAAGGGAAATAGGCACGGATATGTTCAAGTTGTTCATTTTTGTACAAGGATTAACCTCACTAAACGAATTAGACGTACGTGCGAAACCATTAACAAAAGTAGAAGAAGACCAGGAAAAAAATCTACTAAAATTGGCCGAGTAATGACAGAGAACGTTAAAAAATGCTAAGTCGTTTGGATTACGCTATGGCATATATTGACGAGGTGTTAAATAAATCAGGACGTTTTTTCCCGTGTGAATCCATCCTGCACACATAAAAATGTACCTACAGCGCGTGTATTTAATATTGCTGCCACATCTGGTCGGGTGCCCCTGCTATTCACGTCGGGATTCTTGACAAAATCTAACAGCGAATCTGTAACGTGATCGATACCGACTTGGCTCTCTCACCGGCGTGGCGTGGCTTCTCTGTGCCTCTCTATAAATATTTTCACGGCTCCTTCTCCAAAAGAATTAGCTCATTGGTGCCCCCTAGGTATGATTTTACACGAGCTACAAGATTGGTAACTAAGTACAACACTTTTCCAGTGAAACCAATAAAATGTAACTGCAATTTCTACTTTAACAGCTTCTTTTCTCGAACTTCCCGCCTCTAGAATTCCCTTCCATATATTTGCTTCCTCTACAATCTCCAGGAATTTAGATATAAGATCAATAGACATTCTCCTATCTCACTAACTAACTGTCAACTTCTTTATCATCTTTATTTTACTCAACGCATTGTGATAACCTTCAAGACCTAACCGTACACTATTTGAGTGTATTGGAGTAGATAGACTAAACTATCGCCGGGTTCACACCCTACACACGTCTCTTGAACAGGTGAAGATGCCCATCCCCTGTTCCCTGTTTAGGATGTGGTTTCCGGCTTTCTCCTTTCCAATCTTTTTACTATTATGTAGCACCCTGCACATCAGTGGCGTTACCACCTTGCTCGGGGTGATATGATTAAAAAAGAATAATATATAATAGGAGTGTTTAATATGGATTTCTTCATTATTCAGCAAGTGTAATCGTTAAATGTTACCTTGATTTCATTTTAAAAACGAGCTGTCTGAAAGTATTTTCTAAAGTTCGAGTATGTTTTAACAACCGTATTAAAATTGATTATCTTCTTATAATATAGATATGTTATTCGCGCGTATAGATGTAGTTTGAAAATTGTTTCTGAGATAAGAAAATAGAATATTAAGTAAGCTAGACTATGTTTAGTTTATCACATCACAAAGTTATTCAGAACCATACAATCACGAG
This sequence comes from Ascarosepion bandense, assembly GCA_037127315.1. NCBI lineage: Eukaryota > Metazoa > Mollusca > Cephalopoda > Sepiida > Sepiidae > Ascarosepion > Ascarosepion bandense. Next base: position 235,654 of record JBBBDQ010001673.1, read on the forward strand.
TTGTGTTCTTACATAGCCTTGTTGAAGATTTTATTTGTATAGCAAGCATGGATAAAAAAAATAGTTCAGAAATCTCTAAACTGCTACTTCTACACAATCTGGTGCTAAGAACAATGGTTATGAACGGTTTTGAGTAGTTAAGCTTGCGTGTTTTGACGAATACCATGTGTTTTTGTATTTTTAGCTCCTGTTACAGACACACAAACCAAAAACTGAAAAGGTTCCATGAGCTTTATTTCAGGATATTCATCAACAACAGTAAACCTGGAGATAATGCATGTAACTCGAATAGAAATAATGACAGAAGCCGGATGCTGATATCCCACACTATTTACAAAAAATTTAGGAAATAACCCCCCACCATACTGGAAAGAACAACAGTATTTAGTGGATTGAGAAATCTATTTTCCTCAATTGAATTTAGCAGTGGCTTAACGGTTAAGGAAAGCCGAATGTTTTCTAATATTACCACCGTAGATGAGAATTTACTAGTGTCCCCACGGTGACGGGATATAGAACAGGGCTAGTTTACATTGGTCAGTCCAAGAACACGTACGTTGGTTAAGGTAAACAAAAAATATTCCCGTTCCCCGATGCCAACTTTTCGGTGACGTCAATATTCTACTGGCCTTCCTTCTTCGTTACAAAGAAAAAGGAGCTGACTCATGTTTTCAATTACTTATTTATTAGTTGTATTCTTTCCCAATTCAGAAAGAGAAATGTTAGATAAAATGTATTTTGCCCGCTGAAAGCATATACTTTATTTTGATTTCAGTAAAATGGTTTGTGAGACAAAAAATGATTATTCGAGTATTACTTGCTGATCCTCAATTAATGTATTCTTGTAATGACTAATATTGTGATTACTATAATGTACTAGATATGCAATGCCTAACTGATTATACTAAGTTGACCCTAGTTGCAAAACCTGTTTATTCGCATAACTGCAATCGTCAAAGAATTTCTTAGCAGAATATTAACATTATTAAATTTATTATTAAATTATTAACAAAAAAATATCAAAATTGAAATAATAGGAATAACATTTTGATAAATGTTGAGATTTTAATAATAATATTAGTAATTCTAATTCGAAACTGAATAAATTCTTTTAAAACATCTGAATAATAATTAAAAATGAAGTACTATTTGGAACAGAGAATGAATAGTAAAAATATTTTTTAAAAAAATTTGCAAAACCATTTTTACATGAGGACAGACTGCTTGAAAGAAAGCCTAGAAAAGATGGAAAATTGTTTTGAAAGAAAAGAAAAGGATGGAAATGTGGTGAAATGAAAGAAACACGGGAATGTAAAAAAATAAAATAAAAGTGGATGTATTGAGCCGCTAAACCGAGTATTATATCGAAAGATTCGACTTATTTTTTTTGTTTATAACAAAAGGTCCGTTCAAATTTATACCGAGCATTAGTGAAAGCGCTTATTCAACGCTGTAACAGAGAACGAATTATGGGCTTTATCAGCGCTAGTTTGGAAAGGTGAAGAAAATATTGAGAAAACATAAAAAAAGGGATTTGGATTGGCAGTACAAAATACTTCAGTACGAAATCATTGCTTATGCTATACTTTCCCCGAAATAGCCTGTTTTGTTATCGATATATACAATATATAAATCGATGCATCTGGCTGCATTTTATTGTAGAATAACGTACTGATATGTCCGTGTTGATGTGTGTCTGGTACAAATTATTTCTATTATGTGGACACCTTTTATATATGTTAATATTATAAATATGTATTTTATACGAAAGAATGTAAAACCACAAAAATTAATATTGCATCCATATCTGTGAGTGTACATGTAATCCATCTATCAATTTCCTGTACTTCCGTATTGAATATATATATATATATATATATATAAATTTTAAAAAGAAGTCTTTTGCGACCTTAGTTACTATCATGTGGTGTCTTAAGGCGATTGCTTTAACTGATTTTATCGTTTTTTTAAGAACGCTAATGTAACGGGGATGTTTTCAACGCACAACTTTCAAAGTTAGAAGTTAGAACGCTTTTTTCTATGGTTGCATGGCCCTAATAGGTATTTTATGGCATAGTTACACGTTGTCATAATTTCTGTTCTTTCATTCAGTAATAAAATTTTGTATAGGAATAACATAATAGCTAACTTTTCTTCTTGGCAGAGTATACATATTTTGCCACAGTTGTAACGCTATATATATATATATATATATATATATATATATATATATAGAGAGAGAGAGAGAGAGAGAGAGATCAGACAGTATGCATGGTGTTCTTCTAAGATTAGATGCTGCATAAAGCAGAAAATATGGGTCACCCAGTGCGGATTGAACTCAGTGTTTTTCTTTTCGTAATTTTTTCTAGCGAGACAAGCTTGCTAAAGCGGGGCAAGTTTGCTAAACATTACGTCACGTATAATCGCCCAAAATTATTTTCCAAAGGTAGCTTAGACTTGTCACAAAACGGAAATTTTGGAGCGCCCAGTACAGATTATACTCACTGCAAAATTATAGTTGATCTAGTGGAACAAGACTCTATATCAATACAGAACGTCGAAGTGTCTTCCAGGTACTGTAGATGTATCTATTAACTTTACTATGAGGAACCGAATACAATAACAGCCTAGGAAAGGTTTCAAAAATAAATTGAAGTATAATTTGTATGCTTTCCATATAAATGTGTGATATTAGGAAGACTGACTTAAAACAGGACAGTATGGATACTTCATAAGGGGAGGAATATAATGCCTTTGCGACTGAACGTCTTAATCAAGCTCAGGCAATCATGATGCATGAGGAGTCGCTCTCTCTGATTTGCCAACTAATAGGTATTTTTGAAAAGATTTTCAGTGATGTTTTTAAGAAAAGTTTTTCTAAGGAGATTCTTCTTCTTCTATGTGCCCTGTCCCTTCAGGACGTAGGCGATCATGGATCTCCACGTCTCCCTATCCCTTGTGGCTCTTAGTCTGTTTGCTCCTGTTGCTCCTGGCAACCCCCGTTCCGTCATCCACCTGATCAGACTCTGCAGATATGTTATCGACTGCCTTCCTCTGTCTCTCCTTCCTTCTATCTGACCAGTCAGTATCAGGTTCTCCAGGCTCTCCTTCCTCATTGCATGTCCCAGGAACTTCAGTTGTCTCTCCCTGATGCTCAGCATCAATTTCCTTTTTGTTGCCATTCTTTCTAACACTTCGTTGTTGCTTGTATGCTCAGTCCACGATATCCGTAGCATCATTCTGTAGAACCACATTTCGGCCGCTTCCAGTTTTTTCCTCATTTTCGATGATATTGTCCAGCATTCACAGCCGTACTGAAGAACTGACATCACGTAGCAGTCTAGCACTCTTTTCTTCGTTTCTATTGAGATCTTCCTGTGTGTTAGTATTTTGCTCATCTTCTGGAACGCGTCCTTTGCCATGCCAATTCGCCTTCGGATCTCCGTGTCGCACTTTCCATCTCCTGTTAGAACACTTCCTAGGTACTTAAATTCTTGGACTTGTTTGATTCTGTTATCCCCCACCTGTATTTGGCATTTTGGGTTGTATCTTTTGCTGATGACCATGCACTCAGTTTTCTTAAAGTTTATTTGTAGTCCCTTCTTGACACTCTCCACTGCTACTTTCTGTATGAGATCTTGCAGTTTCCTTTCCGTGTCCGCAATCAGTACTGTATCGTCCGCGTATCTTATGTTGTTCAGGTTGTGGCCTCCAATAATAAATCCTGGTGTGTCATCTAGGGTCCTCAAAATATTCTCGCTGTATAGGTTGAACAAATCCGGTGAAAAGACACATCCTTGTCTTAGGGAGATTATTAAAGTGAAACCTGTTACATGAAAGACACTTTTTCCTACATGTTCTTTTCTTATTGCATTCCAAATTTTCTTAATATTTTCATATTATCATATCATATTATTATTATTATATACGTATTATTAATATTAAATTTTTCTTATATTGTATTTTTCTTATTATATTGTATTTTTCTTATTGCATTCATATTATTATATTATATTATTATTATATTAATATGATTACATTATATTATCATCACATTCATATTATTACATTATAATATTATCATCACATTCATATTATTATATCATATTATTATATTCATATAATTATATTATATTATTATCATCACATTCATAGGATTATATTATATTATTATTACATTCATATTATTATAATTTATTATTAGTATTATATTCATATTATTATATATTATTATCATCATATTCATATTATTATTATCAGATTCATATTATTATATTATATTAATAACATCACATTCATATTATTATATTATATTATTATTACATTCATATTATTATATTTTTATAATATTATATTCTTCTAAGTATATAATTATTTTTTGCTATTTCATATTTTTCTTATCTATTCTATTCATTTTATAGTCATATGTGTGTGAGAGTGTGTATGTATATCTTTGCGTGTCTATATACACATATCAATAATGGACATCTTTCTTTTTTCTCTTCCCTCGCTGTAACGCACACCAGTGACAGTTCTGCCTTGCTTGGGGTGAAACGCTTACATAAAAAAATAATCGTAGCCCTAATACTGAATGTTTGTTTACAGCATAATATATTTATACTTTTCTAGTGTTACTAATCCATTTTCATATAAATATCATCTTGGGCAGCAATCATTCTGTTGTGCGTGGTACATTATATATCCTGGACAAGAGAATTTTTTAAAGATGTTTATTCTGTATTTCAGTTATAATCATGAATTTCCACAGCGCTATAATATAGATTTAATAAAGTTTCTAAATAGAGCACATCCAACCATCTCTTTTTACAAATAATTTTTCCGCGAACACCCCAACAAATGAAAAAAAAAACGCTTTAATACTTGGGCACAACTAGCAGTCCTAGAAAATATTCTTGTTGATAAAACTATTAGATTCTACTTAATCGAAAATAAATCACTATTGCCTAGTCGTGAGAAGATATTACTACTGTAAAATAAATTAATTTATTTAATGGAAAATAAATGGATATGTTTTACACATCATTTGCATGGACATGAAAAATAAGAAAGATATATTCAGTGCAATGACATCTTCAAAAATTAATACCTTGTTTATTTGGTGTCTGTTCTTGTCTGCCTAAACGACAATGATATTAATATTTTTGTCGGCTTTCTTGTAGGAATTCAAAATATAATAGTTCAGACGATTCAAACAAGATCACATTTTGACAGGTGTGATATAACAGTAAGAATTTCCAATCAGGTGTTACACGGCCATGTACCCATGCGGGATAGAAAAGAATATTATCATAGATGCTGCCTGACCCAACACTTGATGAACAATACTAGGAAACCAATTAGACAGTAGAACTGACATGATAAAATACAACAATAAAGAAGAATGACAAAAGCCTTTTGGCTTAATACGCTAAGAAATATCAAAGAACAATGAGAAAATTATTCCGTGGACCAACTACCAATTGATAAGCTGTCATTTTTTAGAGCAGTTGCCTGATTCAATTTGTCGAGGTTTTCAGACTTAGTACTAAAACATGTGTAAATAGTTATTTTATGAGCATAATACCGAGTTCGAACAGATGAATTTAGTTTATGAAGATAAGATTTAGCGTAGGTCTAAAGATAAGGCACTGCTGGAAGGCATTGATTTGAATAAAATGTAAGAACGTGGTTATTCGACACCACATTTATTCAACGATTAGTTAAAGATTTTGATTAAGTCAAAATATCGATCTGATCTTTTGAAAATGACCTTCATGCCAAACGCTGGCAATCACTTTCGAGATATCTTAAGCCACAACGCCATTCTTATCAGCAAGATGTTAGAGGAATGAAATAATAAGTTCTAACACATCGGTAGTTGACCTAAAAAACAAAAACAATATTCTTTATCTGAAAGAAGACCGTAAGAAATTAGATACTTAATCAATTCAGGTTGGTGTGAGCCTCTCATACATTCCCACACAAGAGATAACGTTAAAATATGAAAATAAAAGGCCATTTTTCACAGAGACGGTTAGAGAAAGCGAGAAATAATCTCAGTGAAAATGGAGATTGGCAAGATTGCATTTCACAATGCTAATGCCAAGTAATCAGCTGATGGCTAGTATTCCGTGTGAGAAAAAAATATCCCCAATAGATAAACTTATCATCAAATTTTTCGTTTTACGATCTCCAAAAACATCATGCAAAATGTTCACGCTGATCTGATTCTCCGGGGTATACACGTGGGTTGTATCACTTAGATGGGTAAAAGAATCTCCTGCAAGTCTCCCTTACAAAGAATATTGATTGGCAAAAGAAAACATAAAGGGTTGACTTTTGCCAAAAATCATGGATCTCGGACAGAAATCGAATAAGGAAGTCTGATGTACTCTGAAGAATCCCAACTGTAGCTTAACTTTATGACTAAATTATGTTCGCAAGCTTCCAGGAAATATAGATGATGTAAAATATACCATTCAAATTGGTAAATTCCTCCCAGTCAGAAGAGTCTCGAACAGTTTGTATATTTAGACACTGCAAAAATTCAATAGTTATATATATTTTGCTGGCTAAATTTAAGAATTAAAAGTAAGTGGCTGGAATATATGTCTGCATACTAATGCCCAGTGTCACACATTCAAGAGTGCCAGTGTGACTGTGTGGAAATGGTCAAGTAGCAGTCCCGATTACAATCCCATAAAGGAATTGAGATTGCTTGTCAAATATGACCGAACAGAAAAAGCCACCCGGAGTAAAGTGTCTTGTGTACTCCCTAAAAATGTCGAGAATTTTAGCAGAATATTATCTGAGTCCAATGACTAACCCCCGCACTACTGAAGCGGTTACTTAGTCGAAAGATTGAAATTAAGAAATGATTTGCTTGAAGATTATTTCTGATCGATACTCGTATTTAAGTAGATTGTGGTGAGACGGACCGATCAAAAGCGATGGACGTGATGTTTGCTCTCTCACGACAAAAAAAGCAAAAGGCCAAAAGTTGAAAAATAAATATAATGAAATATCAAATTTCTGTTGCACGAGTCTACGCGAATTTTATTTACCAGCCAATAGGAAGCCCAGAATCAAATACAAGTGTGAAATCCCAAACGAGCTGCTTTGATCCATAAAGCCGAGACAGTAAGCACCCATCAGACTGACCGACGGAGGCAGACCAACGGACAGACGAGCTTGATTAGTACTTACCTTGACCAAGTCAAGCGGCTACTACGTTTGCCCTCTTTTCCTTCTCCCTGTATCAAAATTAACTACTGACCTAAGGAGCGACTACATCAAAGACATTTTTCAGTTACACGCTTCCCACATCCTTAAATCCTTTCCTTAAATCTCTTTCAGTTTATTATTTGCCATGGACCATTTAACCTCTGTTGGATCTATATTCAAGTATTACTTTAATTGTAAAATATTAATTTATATATATATATATATATATATATATATATATATATGTTATTTTTCTACTTAAATTGCTTTTCCTGATTGTATAATCATTTTATGACTTATAGTGGGCGATATACCACAAAGCCAAATTCCGTTAAACTGCAACTGTATACAATTACACTTCACTAGAAAGGAGTCCCACTACAACTAAAAAAAAGAATAAATAAGCAACCCACTATAAGATATTTGATTATAATAAAAAAAGGTTATAACCAGGTTCGTTAATTCTCGTCAATTTCCGTAACATGTTTACATTTGTTGATATTACGATACATTTCAGAGCAAATATGTTTAATACGATGAATAAAAAATTGTGTTATGTAGGCTTGATTTGACTTCGATATATATATATATATATATATATATATACGCATATATAACGTTATATATATATATATATATATATATATATATATTACGAATACATATATATATATATATATATATATATATATTATGGAAATTAACAAAGATTAACGAAACTGGTTACAAAAGAACGTCAATTTAAATGATTTGTTTGGACATAATTTTTGATCGATATCGATACTCGTATTCAAGTAGATATGTTGTTTGTAAACAAAAGGTTTCTAACCAGTCTCGTTAATCTTCATTAATTTCCGTAACAGGCTTCCATTTATTGACACTACAATGCATTTCAAAGCGGATATGATTGTGACGTTGAATCGAGAATTGTGTTTTATAGGCTTGATTTGACATCGTTTAGACTGTTGTTCATACGTGGTCGAGACGTCTAAGACGTGCCAGAGGAGTTGATGTCTTCCTCTATGGGACAGGGGTTGCAGGATCGAGTCCTGCTGAAACACACACTGTTCCGTAACAAAATTGCCGGTGGAAATCAATATATAATAATGTTTAATTTTTAAACAGAATATCTAATTAAATACGAGTATCGATCAAAAATATTGTTCAAACAAAAAATTATATATATATATATATATGTATATATATATATATACTTGCCATATTAATGTACATTTTGCTTTAACAAGTAAGGTATGTACTTTCTCAATTTACAATGAAGGCAATTTTTCACAGAGAGAATGTTACAAACCACTTACGTCTTTATCGCTAATACTTTGGAAATTGCTCAAACCAAATACATTTCTTTGTTTCTCCAGTTCTATACTTCCTGGTGAGGACACACCAAGTTACCATTATTTTTGTGTAACCAGAGTAAATACAAAATAAGTATAACAATGTTTTGCTTCACTGGTTCTAAATTTGCGAGCCTGGCGCAATAATCTATTTGACCATTACAGAAAGGGATTCACTCCGGGATATGAAGGTAAATTTTAACGAGCCTATGTGAAATTTTACTTGAACCAATGAAAAGGTAGCGGCTTAAAAACTAAGAAAATTAAAAAGCCGATGTCAAATCTATTCTTGATATAAATAGGCAGAGAACGTCTTTTCAAAACAGAATAGACGAGAAGCAGAAAAGAAGTACATAACGCGTTTGAATAACGCCAGTGTTAAATTACACGCTGATATATTTTCAACTTCTAATGAATGTTTTTGCATTAAGCATTTTAGAATATTATTTCGTGTCCATTGACTTAATCTGAACATTTCTTATTATTGACAATTCTTCTAAACTACGAACATTTAATGTTTGCCTAGTTGTCCTGAAACAAGCTATTGACACTTCAAATGTATATATTTGGAAATAAATCCCATATCATATTTCGTTAAAAATAAGAAGTCTGTTTCCCGGCCATTATCCTTACATACATAAAACCAATTTCATTCTCTTCATATTTCATTTGTGCGAAATAAGTTACACTTTCAGCGAACAACTGTTCTGTTGAACTCACACCCAATCATAATCTTATATCTAGCGTTGGTTAACTGTTATCATTCAAAATTAAGCGAAAAATTGCCTTCTAATCGATAAGCCTCTCTCTCTCTCTCTCTCTCTCTCTCTATATATATATATATATATATATATATATATATATATAAAGAGAGTGAGAATTAAGTATGTGTGATTAAATAATTTAGAACCCATTCTTCCTAAAAAATTAAAATAATCATAAACTATCTCTAAATTTAAAACAGCCATTTTAATCATCCACAATATCTCTCCTGTAACGACCAGCTTTTTGCCGTGAACCAACATTTTATTTCAATTCGAATAATAAGAAAGAAATAATAAATTTAACACAAGACTAAATAAAACTAATTTTCAGTAAAATATCAATGTTTAAAAATGCCTAAAATTCTCGTATTCTAAATTTGAAATGAAAAAAAAACACTGTTTTTGTTTCATTTAAATTGGAATTTTTATCGATATTAAATTTAAGTTTCTCTCCTTGCACTATATATTTATTAAATTTACGTTGTATTCCAACGTGAATGCTCTTAACGATTAAAACATAGTAGAATAGAATACAATATATTAAAAACATACCAATAAAGAGGTCAGCCAATGACACAAATTAAGTGAGGTGGGAGGTTATAAAGTTCCATTTATATATATATAATATAAATGTATAATTAAATAAGTTTTTACTTAAAATTAATATAGTTTATATTGCGTCATGAAATGTGCATGTTTCGATATATTAAGACATTATTAGATCATTGTTGAGAAAATTATTTTCATTTGAATATAAAAAATATACTATTGTTATTTATGAATGGGGGAAAAGAATATGTGTATATGTGTGCGTGTTTATTTCTATTTACTTGTTTACATATATATATATATATATATATATATATATATATATTCATACATATATGCATATATATATATATATATATATATATATATAGAATTATAAAAAAAATTTTGTACTGTCAGCTTGTTTAATTTTTGTATGTTGTTATAATCCTTGCTCTCAGTTCATCTTTGCTTTTACAAATGTTTTTGTTAGTCTGTCAGGCAACTGCTCTCAAAACATAATGATCAATGTGATTGCAGTTTGGGGTGTTAGGTGTGCAGATTAATGAGGTAATCACTGTGCTCCGCCTGATATTTTTGGTATGCTTCAGAATCCTGATATATGATTTCCAGGTCAGAGCCATTTGACCTAGGATAACACAAACTCCTGACGACAATTGATATTATTTTTTATCTTCAGTATGGTGTCCTGGCCGTAAATCATTCGAAGTAAATATTTGCTAGAATCAGTGATCATATCAAACATTTTCGTATTCACAGTGCTGGTCGTGCGCCCCTGCTATTCATCTCAGGGTTCTTGCTATGCTCCAAAGGATAATCTATAATATGATCGGTCCCGACCTGGCTGCTCGACTCCAGTCACATTCTCAACGACGGGATGTGGCTTCTGTCGGTATATTCTACAAATATTTTCATGGCTTCTGCTCTGACGAGCTTGGCTCACTGATGCCCGCTCCACAAGAATTTCCTCGATCAACCAAACTGTCAACAACGATCCACACTTTTACAATTTAATCAAGCAAATACAGTCGTCACTTCTATTCCAATAGATCCCTTTCTCACAATTTCCCTGTGGAAATACTTTTCGTATACTTGCTTCCCAGATGGTTATAATCTTCAGGAATTTAAATGTAATGTCATCCCATATCCACTTGATTCCACTTCTTCTCTCGTTTTTGCAACATTATATTTCGCACTCTACCTTCGAAACTGTCTTCAGACCGATATTTCCATTCTTCCCTTGCTCTTTCTCTGACACTCTCTGTAACCAATTCGTCGTTCTTTTCGTTCTTCTCCTGCCTAAATATTTACTATCTTATGAAAGCCTTTGCGCACCACTGGCGGTACGGCATTGCTTGGGGTGAAACGATAAAAAAAATCAGAAGACTTATTTAACTATTTCTTTTTTCTTTGCACTCTCATCAGTTTCGGAGACAACATCACTGAAATTTTTGAATGGGAAATATGGTCACACTTTCTGTTCAAAACTCACTTTCTTAGTGTGCAAATTCAATTTTCTGTAAATAGCCACTTAAAATAGTTAATCACCCTCAAGGATACAATATGCTGGAATTATGCTGTTTTAAAGTCGCAGAAAAGTAGTAACACAAATGGCACGTATAGTTTTAAATTTACTTAAAAAACGAAATTTTAATCTTACCATAAATTATGGAAATATCTATTTCCTTTAAATAAAAAATACCAAAATATACAAACATAATTTAAAGAAAACAGAAATAAAATTCTAAATATATAATTTTAAAAAGACTTTCCGATTATGTATGTATTTGTAAAAGAATTATTATATTGCATGAATGATATCAGGGTGTATGTCATCGTGTATGTCTACAGATTAAGTTTGTTTTCTGTAAAAATACTTATTTTTTAAAATAATAGAGTGGTTTGTTGTTTCATTTCCTGCTAAAATTAATTCACGTATTTTTTTATAATCGTCTCATTCGAAACAAAGCAGTCTACCACTGGGACACGGGGGGTTATATTGTGCGAAGAGAGCTGCATGGGAGGAAATTGTAACCTGAGAAGAACGGATGGGAGTCAAGAAAATAAGAAATGACAGTGACGTTTTATTTAAATTCTTGGGGATTGTTTCTATCAGTGAAACAAGAATACAGAAAGGAATTCCACAGGTGAGAAATGCGAGAAAAAGAGTTGCTGAAGTAGAATTTGTTATTACACTTGATTGTTTTCACATGTTACAAGTCTAGTGGCTTGGGTAAATTCCCGTAGGTAGGGCACCAAGGAACTAAGCTCGTCGGAGCAGAATACCTGAATGTATTTGTAGAAGAGACTGATGGATACTACATCACTTCGGTCAGAGAGTGACTGGTGTCGGAACGCCAGGTCAGGATCAACTACATGAACCCAAATTGAACAGCAGGGCACCCGACGATATATGACAGTATTATTTAATTTACCAGCGGATGGTAGATTTGTAAATGTGCATGATGGATTCAGACGAGAAAAACTTCCTGGCCCGACACAGGGACCCGATATTCTTAGTAGTAGATTTAGTTATTATTTCAATGAAGTTGTTTCACTTAAGGTCAGCTGAGAGAGTGTTGCGGAGGAGGCGCAGTGAATTGCTCTCAGGGAGAATAGCGGAATTCATGCTGATGGCAGGTATTAAATATTTTCAATGGTTTAAGAATAGCAGCTTCGTTTTTTAAATTTAGGAGCCATTTTTTACCCCACGCCACTACTGATTGGAGTTCATTTTTGAGAGCAAAAGCAAGATATTTGATGAAAATCAGAAAAGGACCTAGAATATAATCTTGAGATACACCCGTGTTCGTATGATATGCTCTGGAAGCATGCCTGTTCAATACAACCTTCTTTACGCGATTAGATAGGAACGATTTGATTAAGTCAAATATGAGTCCATACATACCATAGCCCTGTAGCTTGCACAGAAAGATAGCATGCCACACTCTGTCAAATGCTTTGGATTTATCTGGGGTAAGAGCTCGAGCTTCGCCTTTCTTGTCGGTAGCCTGGTATATATACTCAGTTATGGTCGTTAGCAGATCAGCAGTAGACCTGGCGAAGCGGAAACCATACTGTTTTTCAGAGAAGAAACTGTGGACGGTGAGAAGCTGAACCACCTCGGCATCGATAATAGCAAACAATTGGTAAGCAAACAATTGGTAGGTGTATGATTGATCGATAATTACAGGGATCCGAGCGTTTTCTAGAATTCTTGAAGACAGGAACCAAAATGAAAGACTTGCAGCAGGCAGGAAAAAAGAAGCAGAGAAGCAGTGGTTTTGAGAGGAGAGAAGAGAAGAATGTTCAGGGGCACATTGTTTTGGACATTGATTGGGATTTCGTCATCTCCGCTCGCATTATGAGAGTCATGCTCTGAAATTTTGTCAGCGAGTAAGTAATGTGAATGTAACTCAGAGCCTCGGTTCTCCTAGGGAAGTAGGATATTCTAAACAAATTAAGTTAGGAGTTGGACAAGAATCTGCGAGTAAAGCACTCGGTCTTGTCCATTGTAGCTGTGAGGATCTCTTATTTACTGATTAAAAGTGGTATGAAATCTTGGTGCTTTTACATTAGTTGTTATTATAACAATAAAATAACCATACTATTACAAAATTTATCTCGTAGCTCTAAACCTGGAAGGATGAATCATAGCTTTACCAAAGATTTCACAGCGACTGTGAACAAGGTTTGTATATTGCATGTCTGTACACTATCGAATATACTTCACATTCGAATACATTGTACTAAGAGTGGTGCTCACGAAAACATTAGTCGGTGGGAATATATCGTTTAATAAATTTTCAGGGAAAATTTATATACATATTTAAAAAATAAGGATCTTTAACAAAATCCAAGTTCATTAAACAAAATAGGTGCGTAATATAAAAAAGCGCATCAATCCGGCCTTGTGGAAATGAAGTCCCATTCATATTTGCAAAATCTTTTAGCATACATGATAAAATAATACAAAAATCGTTGTGAAATATAAAACAAAAATACTATCAACTAGGAATGCTATTAAAATCAAACAATCAGTTATATATATATATATATATATATATATATATATATATATATATTAATGCAGGTTTCATTGAATAATATAGACAAGTTATGTCTATTAATTTTGTGTAGGATCCGTTCATACCGTCTGATATACTTGATGGTGATATCGTTGAAAGACAACTAAAAATCACAGTAATTGTTGATTTTTTTATCGGGTCTAAGTTTTTAATATACACACACACACACACATATATATATATATATATATATATATATATATGTGTGTGTGTGTGTGTGTGTGTGTGTGTGTGTGTGTGTGTTTGTTAGACGCACACAGACGAAAATAGCAGAAATATATTAAGGTAATTTGAAAATTAAATCAAAACATTAGAACCAAGTCAATGGATTACAAAAAAATAAATCTTACCAGTTGGAAAAAAAATAATATTTGTTAATTGATGAAAAGAATTATCTCACGAAAATCGTTACACAAAAAAAAACAAACAGATGATTTTTATATTTCTACGTAAGACACTGTATCACCAGTGACAAACAAAGAGTTATCCCAGTTTTTATTGCTAAATTATAATGAGAATGAAATTTGTCCGAACGATGTAATTTTAAAAGCACATGACAAATTTGATTTTATGAAATGTTTCGTAATTTTTAGTGAAGTTAAACATTAATACCAGAAAAAATAATACATTTTAAAACGTAATACATTGATTCCATATAGTTGTTGATTGAATATAGCTTAAATGTGGCACACGACCTGCTTTCACTGATCATTTGTAATTGCTCTATCGAGATATGTGTGTTAAGCATCATACCGCAGCCAGGGGCCCACAACGGTTTTCTATTTAAAAGGTTACTATGCACAGCTTAGATTTCGTACAAAGCAGAAATTGTGAAGCACACAATAAAGTTTGAGTTCATTACTCAGTCGTAATTGTTATACCGAGAAGTTTGATAAGCATTATATTACAAAAGTGGCCACACTGATTTTCATAAAGGAATTCATGTTTGAGTTCGATCCTCACAACTTAGTCGTGATTAGTCTAGCGAAATAAGTCTTGTAATCACTGCTCACCCACGAAGTATTTAAATGATTTATAAGTTGTGACAAGATTTAGAATTTTTAATTTGAAGAAATTGAAATGTTGCATTAAAAGAAAGGAGAGATTTCCTGATGCATTTCGTCATGTAAGTCTTCGTCATATGTAAGACGATAGAGAGAAACTTATGTATATATGTGCTATATCCCGGGAGGGATAAACAGAGAAAAAATAGTGCAAGAAATAATTCTTAACACTGAGGATATATGAATAGAGATTTATTATAACTCAGTACAATAAACCAGACACGCGTACACCAACGAACAGTTAACAAGAATAATAATCAAGAAGACAATGTCTCTGTATAGGACGTATGCGTCCGTCTTGTGAAGAGTGCTTCCGTCTACTGACGTATAACTCTCGTCTAAGGACGATAACTCTCGTATAATGACAATGGCTCTCGTATAATCACTATCACTCTCGTATAATGACGAAGACGGTATTTATCAACCTTCCCACGTAAAGTTAGATGTGACACAAGGTCTTTTTATTGTGGGTCTTCCCGGCCATATAGCCAGGTCAAAAAATATCTGACTATTTTTCCCCAGTCGTGGTTCTACCCTTCGGTGAAACCACGACTGGGTTAGTGCTCTCTGCTCGGAAGCAGAGAGCGCTCTCTACCCGAAGACAGAGAGCTGACAGTGTCATAGAGTCGTCAGTATAATGACAAAGACTCTCTAGTTCGTTCTAGTCTCGGTCTTTTATAACCCGGGTCATACCCATTCCTTGGTAGGACAGGATATTTCACTACAACAATATGTATGTATATATAAGAAAAAAGTATGTATTTGTTTTTATTAAAATAAATTATGAGACTTTCCTTAAGCTAGCTTTTCTCATGAAAAAAGAATCAAAATGTGAAACATTTAAAAAAGTTGTTATTACATTTCTTTGTCAAAATCTGATGAGAAAATTGAACAAAAAAGTAAATATATATGTCTTCTATTAGAATCAATCTAGTTCAGTATTTTTCAAGAATATGTTTTAAAAGTAAATAGATGCACGAAGAGTTATCAAGGGAGACAAAAAATTGTAAATTCATTAAGTGCTAAAACTAAAGGCAATTTTAGAGATAGATGATTGCCTAAACCTGTCTAAATTAAAGAAGTAGATGAGTTGCATATTGAATCACAAAGAAAAACGTTGGTTATTAAGAACACTGGCGAAAGTCATTCTCACAAGGAAAAATTTCTAAGTCTGGCAAAATCAATAGACGAAAGCTGATTGCTTAACATTAATCTCAAGAGGAATATAGAATGACATTGTATGAACGTAATGGCTGCACTAGAGTTTGCGTTCTTAGTAGAATCTGTCGAATAACGCAATTTAAAATATCGTGTTGATTAGTGAAATTTAGTTTATGTACCGATATGTCCAATCTTCGAAAATGAAAAAAAAAACTTGAAGCAGATGAAATGTGGTTCTACAGAAGAATGCTGCGGAAGTATTCTAACGGAAGACGGAAAGTGCGTCACAGAGATCTGAAGGTGAATAGGTTTGGTGAAGGACGCGTTCCAGTAGCCGAGTGAACTATTAAAACACATGCAATTTTCACTAGAAACAAAGAAGAAAGTACTAGATTGCTACTTGATGTCAGTTCTTCAGGATGGCAGTGAATGTAGGAAAATATCATCAAAAATGAAGAAAACACTCGAAGCAGCTGAAATGTGGTTCTATAGAAGGATGCTGCGGATATTATGGACCGAGCATGTGAGCAATGACGAGATGTTGGAAGGATGGAAGTGAAAAGGAAAGTAATACTGAGCATCAGGAGAGACAACTAAAGTTCCTAGGACATGCAATGAGAAAGGAAGGTTTGAAGAACCTCATACTAACAGGCCAGATAGAGGGAAAATGAGACAGGGGAGAGCAGCTGATAATATATTTGAAAGACCTGATCTGGTGGATGAAAAGAAGAACGATATGTCAACCCTTCTTCAGCAATTTAATGTTGAAGTAATAAAATTATGAGACTAATATTTATGCAGTAAAATTATACATGCATTAACATATATATTTTTATTATGATTATAAGCAGAGTAATCGCGTAATTTCTTTATCAAGAGTGATTGTAAGTATTAAATCTTACAACCAAAAGCGTTAAGCTAATGATTTTATAAGTGAGAAATATCAGAAAAACATAGTGTTGTGGGATCTCCCCGTTGTATATGATAATGGACTCGACTGAGTATACTTATACTCCTGGCATAGAGAGAACAGCAGTAGACAGTGGTGGGATGAGGGTAATCGTAGTGATCCGTGTACGTTATCAGAGAATACCGGAACTGATACGTAAGTTATCGAGAGATAACGAAATTACCCATAGACTACCGCATCAGAAGTCAGACTAACTCTGAGCTCCACTCAGCTAAAATAAACTACAGGGATATACTCTTTCCACCGACTTCACTTCAAGACTTGTATATATTTTCTCTTATTGATAGTATTTCTGGATTTACTAACCTGCGTTCAAGTTTGTATATTACGCTCAATATAACCTACGTTTTCATCTCCATACTAGCAATATAGCCCGGCGTTGCTCGGGTGTAATGAAAGCTTTAAAACTAATCCATGGTTCTGGAACTTAGACTCTTTGGACGTTGGCACAAAAGACTAAAATGTTTCTAGTTAAAGCGAAAACGTAGACTGAAAGAAAAATGAATGGATGTAAGTCAAAATTTGATTTCCTAGTATCGATTTATACATATATATATATTATCGATTTTCTGCACTATTGTAAGAAATTAAACCTTTAATCTTCTGAATATCGTTTCTTATGTCTTTGTCTATGAGTGTATCAAATTTGATTAAAATCGGACCACTCCTACTATAACCCGATTTTTTCGATTATCGATTTTCGATATTTATCGGGGGTACCTCGACACAAATCCAAGCTAAGAACATTCGCAGACGCCTATAGTACAACTGTGTAAATTTTCAAGAAAATTGGTTCAGCCGTTTCGGAGTCTATAGGTAACGGATACACACACACACACACACACACACACACACACACACACACACACACACACACACACACAGACAAAGTTCCATTTATAAATAAGTTTAGATAGATATGTTTTGTTGTTCATTATTTTGTGAGATTCCTCAACTGGAATCCAGAACACATAGACAATCTAATCTCAGGATCTTCTTACTTTCGCTAAATTAACATTATCACTAGGGAGTAGATATTTACATTGGGCAATGTGAAAAGACCTTATAAATATGGTAGCAAATACTGGGATGAAAATCAGCCAACACTATTTACAGAAACGAAAATACATAAAAATTGTCTAGGATTAATCTTCAGAGACAGAAAGATAAAAGAAAACAGGCCGGAGACAGTATTCAAAAATCGAAAAACAAATTGCTAATTGATTTGGCTTGCCCAGCGGACTCTAACATAGCAAACAAGAAATTTGAAAAGCTAACGGAGCATACCGATTCGGAAATTGAAGATGAGAAATAAGAAAATTAATAACAAAAATAGTACCACTGATAGCAGTTGCCTTTGTAATGATAAAAGGAACGAACAAATTATTAAAAAAAAACTTTGACATTCCTGAATTAGAAAAATACCAGAAATTTTCCAGATAGTTACAGTCAATATACTAAGAACTTTGTCCATGTAAAACTAGAAAAACAAATCCCGAAATGTAATCATAACAGGGCACCACTACCTGTCTTAGATCATCTTACAGATTTTGTACATAGTGTACTAACTGCAGAAATTCGAATAAAGTAATAATAATAATAATATTCAATAATAATAATAATAGCAATAATACTATGCAATAATAATAATAATAATAATATTGATATTCAATAATAATAATGATAATGATAATAATAATAATAATAATAATAAAATATTCAATAATAAAATACTCAATAATGAAAAAAGGCAGTAAATACAAGATTTAAGTAGATTATGTAGAAAAGCAAAACAGAAATCAAGAACCAACTATTGCGGCAAAAAATATGAAAAAGAAAGCCAAGGATCAATAAAACAACAAATCTTTACATGGCTCATATCCAGAACGTGATAATAAACCTGATGTTGATAAAGTTAATACTCATCGATGGTTTCATGCATCTGGATTAAATTCTGAAACTTAGGGTTTTATTCTTGCTGCGCAAGACCAAAGTCATTTCACTATGGACCTTCAGCCAAATATACATAATAAAGTGGATCCAAAATGCAGGTTATGTGATAAATACCAAGAAAGAATAGAACATTTAATCTCAGGATTCTCTGTATTGCTCATAACATAAAAATAGTCACGAGAGAGTAGGGCAATATTTACCTGGACAATGTGTAAACACTATGGGAAATATGTAAACAAACACTGGTATGATCATCATCCAGCACCGGTTACAAAAATAGAAGATGTCAACATTCTATGGGATTACACCATCTATACACACAGAAAAATGGAAGCAAATAGGCCGTACATTATTGTTAAAAACCAAAAAGAAAACACGTCCCTATTAATTGATATGGTTTGTCCAGTGGATTGTAACATAGCAACCAAAGAATTCCTAAAACTGTCAAAATATAAAAACTGGAAATTTAAATAGAAAAAGTGTGGAAATTGAAAACACGTATCGTACCAGTGATAGTCTGTGCACTTGGAACGATAAAACACATTGAAAGAATCCCTGGAAAGCCCAGTTTAAGAGATATACATGTATTGTTAAGTCCAGCACACACTCTAATGAGAACTTTGTCCATGTAAAACTAGGGATGTTAAGGAAATATGAAAAAATATGAAATGGAGTCATAACAACACAACACTACCTGCCTTAGGTCTCCCAGTAGAGTTGGTTAGAAGTGAGACCACAGAAGACACCGATTTATAATGAAAAATGACATAATAATAATAATAATAATAATAATAATAATAATAATAATAATAATCCCACAGAGAATCCATATTTCTACCTAGAAACCATTAACCACACTGAAAATTATGTTGTCACAAAATACAGATTTTGTGACAGATATCCAGAAACATTTTACTATATTTTATCAGCTTGCACAGTACTTGTATCACAGAATATAAAACCCAAATTCAACAACATGCAAAGAGAAACTGCAAGAAATCCGTAGTGACCCACCCAAACCGTCTCATAGACATAGGACATGTAACAACGTTATGGGTTTTGACATTACCCGCAGAGAGCAAAATAAGTGATAATCGCCTGGACATCATTATCAAAGAGCACAAAACAAAATGTGCTTTCTTATAGGCATGAAAGATTCGGTTATGTAGGTTTGAAGTTCTTAAAATCTATAAAATAACGAAGACGTTAAAATTGAAATTTCAAACATGTGGCACGTGAGAACATCAACACTACGAGTTACACCTGGAGACTCAGTTTTTATTGTAGGACATTTTGTAAAATGTGCGTGATCTTAGGTTTTAATGTACAAAAAACATGCACAGTGAAAATTGTCATGTTGCAATTTCTAACCTTAAGTCTCTGGCTGGCGGAAAGAAATGAATGCAAACCAGAAATCAAAAGAAATAAAAGACATAAAGATAATCATAAAATTGCTGTTTTGCCATGGGTCATTTTAGAAAAAAAATAATATTGGTATTTCTAATAATTTAATTCTCTAATATTATTCACTGCAATTCCACAATTCTTGATCGACATACACTTGTTTATAGGTTTCGTTTTAATAAACATTTATCTGGATGAATGATTGTGCTCTTGTTCGACTAATTAAACTTACTGGGCAATATTCGTAAGAGACAAATTGTATACATGGATCTGGATGACTGATATTACAAAATAGTAGCACAGTCTATCATCGAGGTATAAAAAAACACAACTGCTTAACCGACTGCAAAAATGATTTGCTTCCAATCGGAATGTGTCCTGGGCATGACGGTAAACTGCATCTGGCATCAAGGCCTCTGATTGAGAGGCTATGAGGAGCGTAAAATCACATCGTAATTGTTGTTGTTCCCAGGGTCACCCTGATCAGAAGTGGTAGCACCTGTTCAGGTTCCAGCTACGGGCAAATAATTAATTCAAAAACTGGGATAAAAATAATATGAAAAAAATAAAAATATACTTTTATAGAAAAAATATGCATTTTTGAAGGAAAAATATTACCAACAATTCATTTTTGTAAAAAAAATAATTATTACCATAACACATTTTTGAAGAAAAAAAATTCTCAGCAAAACATTTTTGAATACAAAACTAGTAAACATTTTCAGTTTTTTAAAATAAAAAGCAATAAAAAAATCATTAAAATCTAACTAAATAAACCTTCTCGCTATAACAGAACATTAAATTATAACTTGAAACCCCACCTTTTTGGCATTAAATAATCCACAAATGTTGATATTCCGTTAAACAAAACTCAAACCCGAACTTCAATCGGAATATGGAATATGGAAGCATATTTGTAGGAAAATGGCAAAGGAGATTACTATGTTAGCGTCGGGTATTACTTTGAAACACCGCTTGCATAGTTAAGACTGGATAGGAACACGATAATCAAGATATGCAAAAGCTGTAAGAGATGCAATCGTCAAAAACAAGTCTTTATAAAGCGTACGATATAACAGAATAAAATAAAAAGTTTTATATCATCAAACGTAGACAGGTGTGTGGTAAATAAATCAGAGAGATTTTGTTAAGCATCCTTTAAATAGCTAACCAAGTATATTCATAATCATCATCTACACTATCATGATCATCATTATCATAATAATACTCTTTTTACTCTTGACTGAGTGTGGTCGATGTGTGTTTGCTTACCTAAATGCCTGGTGAACTCCCACCATATGTTTGTGTGTTAATATCTGAAACGTTTAATGGTTATTAATTCAATCAGTGAGGGTCATAGTTCATTTTTCCTTTGTCTGCAGCTTTTACCGTGAAAGATTGAAAGATGGAAAGATTGTTAGTTCTTACAATATGTTTATAATATTACAACATTCTTTTTTTATGGTGATTATAACCTCTTCAAATGAGCCTACTTTTTTCTTCTTGTATCTCAAACACGGAAAGTATTTTATTCTTTACCAAGTTTTCCTGTGTCTGCAGTGTTTGTTTTTCTAAGATGATGCCGTGAAAGATAAAAGCAAAGATTGTTAGCTTATATAATATGTTCACGATATTACAACATTCTCTTTTTTATGGTAATTATAACGTCTTCAAATGAGCCTATTTTTTTCTTCATGTATCTGAAACACAGAATGTATTTTAATCTCTAACAAATTTCGGAGGCCTATGAGTTCAGAAAATAACTACAACCCTCGTCTATTTATATCATTATCATTTCAGTGCAATAGTAATGATAATGGTGGACTTCCGAAAAACGTTCTAATTGGTTTATCGGAAAAGGAATCATTACTGTCGGTTGAAATTCACAAACCTATTCCTTACATATTTTACAAGAAGATAGACTTCTCATATCCAGTTAATATTATCGATTTTTCTACTTTTTGGAAGTGTGACACGATAACTCGGTGTATATTAAGGTGGATTTGTAAAATATATATTTTATTATAATAGATTAAAATAGAAAATGGTTAAGAATAGAAAAATAGTTTAAAAACATGTGTTTCGTTTAACAAAAGTGAAAAAGAAGAGAAAAACAGAAATAAACTTTTATAAGGAAATTTGTGGAAGTGAAAAGGGTATCAGATTACTGTTAAATCCTACCAGTCTTCCGGTAAATATATGACTAAGTGATTTGATGTGATAAAAGATAAAGTTTAGGAAATAGACCTTTTGAGTGACCAGGTCAAAAACTGTCTTTACTGTATCTTGACCACACATTAAGAAAAGATAATAGAATTTTCCCTTTCTCCAGGCTATTAAAAACGCCTGGTTACGGGTAAAGTGTCAGGGCTATAAAAACATCCGGCGGAAGCTTTATTAAGTTAAAAAGTTAAGAAAATCCTGGAAAATACTTGGAGGCTTAGTGCAGACATCCCGTTCACACATCAAAGTAATCAAAATTTAAGTACCTTGAAATTTTGGACTTGCAGTCGCCAATGCTTATCTTTTAGTTTTGTTTTAGCCTGGGGGACTCTAGTGGACTTCGGGTTATTTCAATAAATATAAGTCATTTTTCGGTGCCGATCAGTTAGTGAGTTTCAGTTGAGTTAGTTCAGCCGGACGTGTGCTTGAAATAGAAACTCCGTTCATCTTGAGTTGGTCGGTTCGGCATTTGATCTTCATTCATTAAAGTTAGAGCTAGGTGACACATTCGCCTGCCCCAACCAAAAAGACTAACTCTAAACGAAATAAAGCATCGTTTTAACTCATCCAAATTGTGGAAGTTCGTTCCTTATAGTTTAATCATGTACCCCCAGCTTGAGGCTGCGAATTTTTTCAACAACCCCCGGCAATGTCACATTGTGGAGGACGGCTGCTGGAGAAACTGTTCGGACCGTCCACTGGGGTGTTACAGAAGTAATCCAGTGACTTAACAGAAAGAGTTATGTTTTTTATCCTTGGCTACAGCAAAGGTGAACACAAATTATTAAATTAAATAACTGACAATTATATATACAAAAAGGCATGTTCTGTGGAACTATAACAATCTACCCTAGACCAAAAAATAAAGAGTACTCTTCTAATTTCCAACTTATATAACCTGAAGAATGTCAGAATTTCGAGTACGTGACAGGAAAAATATGAAAGTCTGAACAATGTAATGTAAATAAAATATTGTAGAATATTAATAAATATGTTCTATGAACAGCAAGCCATATATGCTGGAAATATGACAAACAATTAGTTCTCTACATTGAAGTATGTTTAGTATAAGCCCACGGATTCCATTTTATCGTATGATTAATAAACATTTCAATGGATTTCAGGGTTTGTAGTTACTTAATTTCAAGAAATATCAATTGACGTTTACGTCTAATTCAAATCCTGCCCAAGAAATATGCTCAAATTCCCAGAACCAACCATCGCTTAATCAAATAATCATATATTTGTTTTTCGAACAAATTATACATTACTTTTCAAGTGGATTAAAGTTGAATAACTGATATCAATGTCGGCATAAAAGACCCATAAAACAGTAAAATCGTGTTTAAAGGAAAACTCAACGTCGAAAATCTGATGATATATAAGAGTTGAAAAAGTAAGTATATTGAGACATTTTGATTATAAAGTCACATACAAGACAAAATACGTGAATATTTACCGTGATATACATTCATAAGTTTTCAATAATGGAAGTGTAAGTATTTACTTCACTCGGCCAATACCACGGGTGGTAAGCAAGAAGAATTTGAAAGCTTAATTAAAGCAATCTTGAGAGAAAAACTATTGTATTTCATGAAATAAAAAATATGTTGCAGTATGATTAATATCATATTATAGTCATTAATAAATTATGTTTTTTTATGTTTGAATTATAGATGTATGATCAGGAAGAAACGTGGCTACTGTTACTCTAAGTTTAACGATTGCAAAATATTTTCATCATGACACACAATCGTAACCACTAATCGTGAGAAAATAATAATTTTTCTAATGAAAACCACAGTATTTAACTGATTCCTTATATAAATATGATATATCTACTTGTCATAAATTATTGTGTAATAATTGCCACGAGTAGACTGATTTCCATGCATTCTTTTAAATTATGATAAAAACCGTTCTATATACATATGTATAATTCCATAATTTATATATATATATATAAAATCATCCGTACACAGATCTTTTTTATTGTATCACAGCTCATCAGTACGGTTAGACATCCGATTGCTTTGATTTAACCCAGGATTGAAACCCAAACAAAATGGCGCCAGTCGACGATTCTACCTATGAGTTATTGGCGCTCGGTAGAAGGAGGCAGACTTTTAGCGTATGGTATTTCATACATCAGAAGTCAGAGTGCTCTAATTCATTACTGAATGAGCGATGAGTAGATGCTAGAGTAGCGACTGTTTTTTCAAAGTCTACCATTTTCCAGAGTGCTCAATCAGGTTGTGAGAGCGTAATATATATATATATATATATATATATTCAGTGACACGCATAAGCATTGGATACATGATATTTTTCTGTTATAACTCTAGTTTACGTTCGCCATTTTGCCTGATATTTGGAAAGTAATATTTCATAAAGTTGTCTTAGTTTTAAGTGGAAGGAAAATAAAGAACATATAGTTGAATCCATTTTTTATCCAAGTTCAAAATTACCCTATGCAAAAGTATTGGATCCATTACACATTTTTCAAATTTCCAATCAAAACTTTGTATTTTAGAATACTTTAATTATTCAAATTTCCGATAGTATTGGAATGTTATCTCTGACCAATCAGAAAAGCATACAATTGCTTACAAGATAGTGCTACTAATCATCTGACTCTTTGATGTGCATTCTTCAATTCAAGGATTAAAAATGATAAAAACTAAAGTATTATTCATAGATATGGGAGAACAAATGTTACCGAAAATTTAGCAAAGAAATGAACCTAGCACTAAATACAGTAGGAAATATCATCAGAAACTATAAGAAGCATGGCGACGGTACAGGATGACATCCAGGAAATGGAAGACCGAGGAAAATAAATGAGAGGTCTTCCAGGTGGATCAGCAGAAATGTGAAAAAAAATCTTCATTACTTAAATTAAACCTGATCTTGAAGGTAATGGAATTAATGTAAATAAGGATATAGAGCAGAGTTCTATATCGTACAGGCTTTTATTCAAGATCACCAAGAAAAGTGACTTTACTGAGAACCAAACATATCAAACACCGATTAAATTTTGTCAAAACTCATGAAAAGTTAGGTATGCAGTTTTGGGAAAAGGTAATCTGATCGGATGAAACGAATGTTGAACTATTCGGAAAGAACACACCGACAAGTGTTTGAGGAAAAAATGGCACTGCCTGCAACAAGAACAATGCCATTATCACTGTTAAGTTTGTGGGTGATTCCATTATGATATGGTGATGCTTTTCATCCAAGGGCACAGGTGAGTTACAAGTTATCCATGGCAGAATGAATGGTAGCATGTACAGGAAGACTCTAGAGAAGAACCTCTAGATATCTGGAACTTTAGGACATGGTCGGAATTTCGTGCTTCAGCATGACAATGATCCCAAACATGCCGCAAAATTTACAAATGAATGGTTTGAAAATAATGGTATTAGTTCTCTCAATTGGCCAAATCAGTCACCTGACTTGAATCCCATTGAGAATTTATGGAATACTTTGAAGGTTAAAATTCAGAAGCGTAATTAAAAAAATATCAAGCAATTAAAGGAATTATGCAAAGAAGAATAGAGTAAAATAACAGTGGATCAGTGTCTAAGATTGGTGGCCAACTATAGATGGCAACTTGAAGCAGTGAAACAAAACAGAAGCTACGCAACAAAATATTAAACTGGTGGATTCAATAATTGTGCATAGGGAAATCTTGAACTTTGATAAAAGAATGGATTCAATCATTAGTTTTTAATTTTTCTTTCCACGTGCAACTAAATAACTTTACGATGTATTGCCTACCAAATATCAGGCAAAATGGCTAACATAAACTAAAGTTATAACAGAAAATAACATGTATCCAATACTTATGCGTGTCATTGTATATATTATTATCATTATTAACATTATTATGGAATTATACAGAATTTCACAAAACTGGCAACAGCCGATATCCTTGAATTTTTATTTGTTTCATGTTAAGCAAATAAATATTCATATATATTATACTTTACTATTATTTTAAACTTTCTTGCTGCGAGGTGGCACTTTAACACGGAATTATTTCATAATTGGTGCAAAAATTCTATCATCAAGTAGTGACATATATATATATATATATATATATATATATATATTTCCTATTACGCTCATGGATTTTTTTCTTATGACTTAATGTCGATATTCAAGACAGGGAACATCAATTTCAATATGTTTTAATCGGTATATTGACATATATATATATATATATATATATATATATATATGTGTGTGTGTGTGTGTGTGTGTGTGTGTGTGTGTGTGTGTGTGTGTGTGTGTGTGTTTTATATCACCCATTGTTGGATTGTTGGATGCATGAATAAAATTTTCTGATGTGTACATAGAATCCTGCCTATAGAGAGAACCAAAGAGTTAGTAACGAGTCAGTTGTTCAGTATCTTGGTGCATCGTAAGATGGAGTGATTTGGATAGTTACACATTTCCCGGATAAACTTTTTCATTACAAGACAGTATAAATTGGTTTCTACTAACAGTATATTTTGTATTCCTGAACTCACTAACTCGTGTTACCGTTTGTATATTTTTGTTCAAAATAAATTACATTTTCTATCTCCATATTCTTTTTGTTATTTATTATTTTCTGTCGTTTCTCAATAAGAATACACAACAATATATACATATATATATTAATATATTGTTGTGTATTAATAATAAATAAAAATAATATATTGTTTTGTATTCTTGTTGATAAAGAAATAATATATTCGTGTGTATTCTTGTTGAGAATAATAAATAAAGATAAAAAAAGAATTTTACTTATTGCGTTTTCATATATATGAAAACGCAATAAATAAAATTCTTTTTTATTTTTATTTTTATTTTTTTTTTTTCATCGACGGTTTAGTTTGGTAAGCACTTTTGTGCATCGTCTGCTAGAACAGTATCACAATGGAGAAATTCAGTCCGCCAGAATCCTTCTTTACAGCTTTGTATTAATGTCACAAATTTTAGCAGAATCATTCCACGCGGTTTTGGTATCAATCTGACGACATGGCAAACAATTAGGAAATAGTTGCCTGGTATATTTATACACTATCATCCTGTTTGGAGTGATCCCCACTGTTGAATATATTCTACCATCATTCATTTTCCCACATTTTTATTTACGGTAAAATTTATGTGCTGACCTGTGTCAAGAGTGCGACGGAAAGAAAAACCCTATGGTCTTCCTTGGTCACAACCTTGACACAGGACAGCACAAAAATTTTATACAAATATCTTTTTTTTTAATTGTATCGCCCCAAGTAAGGCATTATACTGCCACTGTATTGCAGGGGTAACATAGAAGAAAAGTTATGAGAAAGAATGACAGGCTATAATGAGGTGTCAGAGAAGGATGAGAATACTGATGAGTGTGAATTGGACGGAGAAAGAAGCATGAGAGAGACGATGCAAGTTAGTAAGATAAGAGATAACTACTGCCTTTACATTTAAATTCTTGGAGATTCTATCTATCTATCTATCTATCTATCTATCTATCTATCTATCTATCTATCTATCTATCTATCTGTTTTTATATAATCATATCGCCCCAAATAAGGACATTTACTGCCACTTTTTTGAAAGTAGGTTACATAGGAGGAAAGTTATGAGAAAGAGTGACAGGTTATATGGGGTATCAGGAAGAGGTAAGAGATGTATGAGAAAACAGATGAGAGTTGAGTAGACGTAGAAAGGAGCATGAGACAGAGAGCGAGAGAGAGAGAGAGACAGAGGGAGGATGCAGGTTAGTAAGATAGGAGTTAACTATTGAGTTTACATTTAAATTTTTGGAGATTGGAGCTGTCGGAGAAGCAAGTACACGAAAGGGAATACCAAATGCGGGAAGTGCGAGAAAAGAAACTGAGTGAGTTGAATTTGTGTTTACATTTTATTGGTTTCACAGTAAATGGGCGGGACCTAGTTGCTAATCTTGTGGCTCGAGTAATTTCATATATAGAGGGCACTAGTGAGCTAAGATAATCGGAGCAAAAACCAGGAAAGTATTTCTAGAAGAGACACATTGTATAAGTATAGAAAAAAGTTAGCTAGATCAAAATTTTTATAGTTATTATTTTTATAGATATATTATATTATTGTAATGTTTTATAATATTTTACATTGTAATGTTGTATGTATATATTTGCATGAATAGGCGGGAATGTACATACATACATATATATATATATATATATATATATATATATATATATGTGTGTGTGTGTGTGTGTGTGTGTGTGTGTGTGTGTGTGTGTGTGTGTGTGTGCATGTATGTATATATGTGTATGTATTAATGAAAAAATATATATGGGATATGCATATATTTCCATTTGGATATATGATGATGTATGTGTGTATTTGAGTACATGTCTCTGTATATATATATATATATATATATATATATATATATATATATATGTATACATGCATATGTGAGTATGTGAGTATATGTATATATATATATATATATATATATATATATATATGTATTTTAATTTTATGGTGTTACGTGATGCATTTACTTTGGGTGTAAGTTCGCTAAGTACTATTTTTTAATAATAATGTTATAATTATTTTTATATTTATTATTATTAGTGTTTTTATTGTTTTAATTTTTTATATTTTATATTTATTTTTATTATTATGAATTCTATTATTTAAGATTATTTTTAAGATTGTTTTTAATATTTTATCATTATCGTATAAATGATATTTTTTAATTCATTTACTTTAATTATCATAACTATATTTATAATATTATACTAAATGTAATTATATTTTAATTTGTATTAAAAAGTATGATTTTTTTGTTTATACCGTAGCTATATCCCATTGCCTTTAAAACGAAATTCAATGTTAAATTTTATGTTTTCTAAGAAAGCAGATGAATTGCAATGGACGCTGGTTTTGATCTGAGACGATCGTTTTAACTTCCAGTCTCATCATAAGCTTCGTTCTCCTTTTCTTTTCTTTTTCTTTGTCTTTCTTTTATTTTTCGTTAATCATATTTATTATGTTTGTTTTTATTTCTTTCTTCTTTGTTTTTTTTTATAATGAGAGAGGAAAGGTTTTTGAATTTTTCCATAACAAATGTCTATTATCGTTATGGGCACGTGAGTGTCTGTATGTAATTTTTTCTGGATGATCTTGATTATTAACTGTTTTAACATTTGGGTATGATGTGCAGCAGGTTTTGTTGCAAAATACGTATTACCCACGAAATTGTAGAATCTTTACAATTTTTCTAGATTATATATATATATACACACACACACATACACATAAACACACACACAAATATATATATAGTACATATATTTAAATCAGCAAGATGACCCTAGAACAGATCAATAAACAAATCGAACATAACTTTGGATTACTCTAGTGGACAAATACAACTGATGTCATAAATTGGTTTAAAAATAGAAAGACTAAAGTCGACTGTTCTTTAATTCAATTTTAATAGAAGACTATTACTTGTCAATAAACAAATATCTCTTCAGCTTGGCACTGACATAAATCACATGATATTCGGAGTTAACCAACGATGACAACAACATAATAATGGCCGCCAAGACATCTGTTCTTATCCATAATCAAGAAAGATGGACTTTTTTTAAAATCATGTCACCCCAAGCAAGGCATTCCACTGCCACTATAGCGCAGGGGGTGACACGGGGCGATAGACGAGTTAGGATGTACATAGGGGAGAGTTGGAGAGAATGGGAGGTTTAGTGTGTTAGGAGGTGTCTATTGACCTTACATTTAAACTCCTGGAGGTTATAGCCGTCGGGGAAGCAAGCATGCGGAAGGGAATTCCACAGGGGGGAGTGCGAGAAAAGAAGCTGTTGGAGTAGAAATTACGGTTACATTTCATCGGTTTCACTGTAAAGGGGTGGGACCTAGTTGCCAATCTAGTATCTCGAGCAAACTCACACCTAGGGGGCACCAGTGATTTAAGTTCAACAGAGCAGAAATCATGAAACTATTTAAAGAAGAGGCACAGGGAATCAACGTCACGCCGGTGAGAGAGTGACTGCAGGCGGTCAGCTAAGTCGGTATAAATCACGTTACAGATTCTTCGCTGTATTTTGTCAAGAAGCCCGAGGAGAATAGTATGGGTACCCGAATAGATGTGGCAACATTATTCAAAACACGGGCGGATAGTAGATTTTTATAAGATCAGGATAGATTCAGGCGGAAAGAATTTCCGGGTCCTGCACAGAGAGCCGATTTCATAGCAGCGGATTTAGCAATGGATACGACTTAATCATTCCACTTCAGATCCGCTGAGAATTTCAGGCCAAGCAGGCGTAGTGTTTTACTCTCTGGGAGGCATGCCTCTTTCATGCTAATGGGAGGGAGGTGCGGTCGTCTGTGGTGGTTAATTGACAGCATCTTCGATTTGGAAGAATTGAATTTTACGAGCCATTTCCTAACCTAATCCACCACGGATTGGAGGTATATGTGGCCTCGGGGTTGCCCACCGGATGTTCGTGAAGGGACGCCCGTCCATGCGCGATATGGCACTACAGGAACCCCGATGTTATTCAACTGTTGATCAAAGTAGCCTCTCAAGACGCTACGAAAGAGTTCGGGCTCCTAAATACAAGTCGGAAGCAGCAACCAGGAAACTGCCAACACGGCAACCTCAGAATGGAAAGACATTGCCACCCTAGTCAAAAACTGCAAAGAGTTTCCAACTGAACTAACACTAAGACCGAAGGAGGAGGTAGAAAGACCGGGAACCTCTTCCTAAACAGGAAAAAAGTGATCACCTCTACTACTGTTCATAAAAAGGGGGTGGAGTGTGAAACCGGGAGATAGTAGGTACTATCTACTCCAATTTAAAAATAAAAGTGGTGAGTTAACTAAGTTTTAACTTAGTTAAAGTCCAAAGAAATTTCTTTGCAAAAACATTCGTTCAAATGACCAGAGAATTTAGCAGAAAATTATAATTAAAAAGAAAACATAAATAAATACATACATAAAACTTACTTTAGCGAGTTTCAACGAGGAAAAATAAGTAAATCCTTCCAACTAAAATTCACACCCACACACATCATTCAAATCCATTTGAAAAAATAAAGTTTATTTTTCCATTCTTGGACGTGGGTAAATCAATGAGTGGTCGAGGGAGGTAACGGAAGTGAAAAGAAAAGAATTCCACGTGTGTCTTAAAAGTCCAAAGAAATTATTTTGCAAAAACATTCGTTCAAATAACAAGAGAATTAAGCAAAAAATTTAACTCTGATAACCCTTTTGACATCACAATGGCTGCGTTAGACTCTGCTTAGTCTTCCGATCTCATTGGCATATTTACATTATACAATCTCACCACACACTATGACATAAACACACAAGGCATAATGTTATATAGGGATGATGGTCTTATGCTAGTACAAAATTCTACACAATTTAAAACAGACAAAATAAGTAATCTCATCCACAGAGAATTCAAAAGTTTAAATCTAGAAGTAATACTCAACATTAATTTAAAAGTAGTCAACTTCCTTGATGGAACACATAACTTAGTCAATCATAATTACCAACCATACAAAAAAACTAAAGAATACCCATTATACATCCATCTAAAGTCAAATCACCCCAAGTATTATCAAACATATACACTCCTCCATAGAATATAGAATTAGTAAAAACTCTTCCAGTGTAGAAATATTTCATGAATATAAAAGTTTTTATAATAAGGCCTAACAGAATAGTGGCTACAAAAAAACAGGATATCAATTACATAACAAATTATAAGCATAACATGAAAAATCAAAATCAAATTGTCAATACCAAGTTAGAGCTAAAGTTCTTCAATTTACTTAAGAAATATTACCCTACTAATATCCCTCTAAGCAAAAATTTTAACAAAAATACACATAAATTAATTTATAGTTGAACAAATAACCTCGAAAAAATATTACAAATCATAATAAATATATTTAAATCAGCACGATAATCAAAGTAACTATTATTATCAAAAAATAAAAAGAACAATAAAAACAACTTATCCAATTGTCGAAACCCCATTAATTGCCCACTACAAAATGGGTGTCAAAAATTTAATTGTCTATCAATGTAATATAACATCAATTGAAAACCCAACTATTAATAAAGTTTACATAGGATCTACAAAGAATACTTTTAAGATGCGATGGCATATGCATGTAACTTGAAAAACAACATGTATCGAAACCGAACATCCCTTTCTGCGTATTTTTGGAAATTAAACACACAAATAAAACACCGAAAATAAAATGGAAAATTTTAGAAAAGACTAGAATCTGTAATTCGTTGTACGACATTTGCCCTTTGTATCTGAGTGAAAAGCTGCTCATTCTAATGTTCCCTAAAAATGGTGAACTATTGAACCGTAAACATCGAAAATATTTTTCGTTAAAATTTAATTAATCAAAACCTAATTAGTTAAAATTTATTTACCTATTCTAAATATTATGTAGCCGCAATAGATATCTTACTCAGACAAGATAATATTCTTCAAAATTTAATTAACATCTATGTTTTATCCACGAAATAAAAAAATGAATATTATATTAATAAAAAACGAATAGATTTTTTTAATCATCTCACCCCATGCAAGGCATTCCACTTCCACTACTGGGCATGGGGCTGCATAGAGGAAGGTAAAGAGAAGGAGTGGTTAGACATAGGGAATGTCAGGAGGAATGTGACAGATGAGTAAGGATGGGAAGAGTGTTTGATAGAATGGGAGCAGGTTAGTGTGTTAGGAGGTGTCTATTGACCTTACATTTAAACTCCTGGAGATTGTAGCCGTCGGGGAAGCAATCGTGTGCAAGAGAATTCCACAGTCGGGAAGTGCGAGGAAAGAAACTGTTAGAGTAGAAGTTACGGCTGCATTTTATCGGTTTCACTGTAAAAGTGTGGGAGCTAGTTGCTAATCTAGTATCTCGTTCAAATTCGTATTTAGTTCATCGGAGCAGAAGCCGTGAAAGTATTTATAGAAGAGACATAGGAAAGCCACGTCGCGCCGCTGGGAGAGAGACTGCAGGTGGTCTGCCAAGTCGGTATCTATCACATTACAGACCCTCCTCTGAACATTATCGAGAAGCCCGAGGAGAATAGCAGGGGCACCCGACCAGATATGGCAGCAGTATTCAAAGCACGGGCGGATGGTAGATTTATTTATGTGCAGGATAGATTTAGATGGAAAAAAACTTCCGGGCCCTACACAGAGAACCGACTTTTCATAGCAGCGGATTTAGCAATGGATTCGATATAGTCATTCCATTGGAGGTCCGCTGAAAGTGTGAGACCAAGGAGGCGTAGAGCTTAGAAAACACAGAGGAGAGTTCAGGGTCACATTTCTTTAAGACTATGGTTGGGATTCCGTCACCACCGCTCGCTTTGTGAGGGCCCAGTTTTATTATATATAGATATATTATTATTATTTATTATATATATATATAATATAATATAATATATATTATTATATTTATTATATATATATATATAAGTTTTATTATATATAGATAGTAGTCAAATAAAAATTGTACCGTTTTAAAAAATCTAAGGTCCCACTATATAATTTAACCAGACAAAATTATAAAGGGACCAATCAATATTTACGCAATCTTACCATCTCTCTTAACCCAAATGTGTATCTCTTACAAAGTGCTTATGGACTAGTTCAGACACATCAAATTACAATCCCCTACAACCAACGATTACATCTCACATTCCCCAAAAATAAATCGTTTCCACCATTTATTTTTAGTTCCATATATTACTCGAAGAGGAGCAGTTAGGCTCTGAAACATGAAAAGTTTTATGTAATGACACTATGCTTTTATAAACCATTGTAACAACTATTATAATATAAAGCTCTACTCTGTATCGAGTAGCGTTAATAAAATAAAAAATGCTTGAACAGCGGGTTTAAATCTAAGTGATTTGTCACTTCCTTACAATATATTTATAGTATTAATTATAAACTTTATCCTCCTTTGAGAAAATATTAATTTCCTTGAAGAGTTTAAACGTGCAACTTGTTCATCGTGTGCCATGTTCTTTCAGAACGTAAGCGATCATGGGCATCCACTTGTCCATGTCTCTTGCCGTTCCTAATATTTTTTTCATTCAGCCGACGCAGAAAGATAAAACTGGGTTGGGAAAATATTGGAGGTTTGCTTCTGGGTTGGTTGCGCAAAAAGAATGACCGATTGAATAAATTGCAAGTGGTGTTTAAATTCTGAAACAAATCAGAAGAAAACTTATGGAAATGCATTTTAACAGAAATCAGTGAAGATACACACACTGAAATCACAATTAAACACACATAATAACACACATACATCTTCAGTTTTATTTATATATAGACAGCAAATCTCGGAAGATGAAGCTTGTGTTTTGAAGAAGTTATTCTCTATGTAAAAGTTACTGTGGTTGAACTCATCTTTAAAAATATACTTCAAAATAAGAAATGCATACTGAATTGAACTCAACACACAAGCGCCATTTATTTTTTTCGTTGTGTAGAATAATATATTTTTAGTAGGAGTGTAAGTATTAAAACACCTCGAATGATATATGTAGAAGTGTATGCTAATAGAAATCAGAGATGATGCACACACGGATAACACACAACTATGTTTTTTCATTGAGCAATGTTTTATTAACACCTGAATAATAATATGTATGTCTGTATATTCTTGTTAAATCGTGTAATATGTGTGTGTGTGTGTGCGTGCGTGTGTGTATGTGTGTGTGTTGTGTGTAATAAAAATAAATTTGAAAATTCATAAATCTGTCGGTGATAATTTGTTTCAGAATATTTACAGAAATATTCAACTTATAAGACCGAACTTTTTACAAAAATATTTATAATTTACGAAATGAATATATTATTATTGTCGCCGAAATTAATATAACAATCTGACAATTTAGTTTCTATATTTAAAATACTAACACTAAATTTGCTGTCTTGTAATTTAAAATTTTTGACACAAATTTCAATCCAAGGTCATTTTATTGTCTGGTTGTAAATTCAACATTCTAACCATTCCATACGTGTTCAAAAATTATCATTGTATATCGATTTTCCTCTCTCAACAACAAAATGTTTTCCTTCTTCCATTTATCCCCGATTATTCCTTCCGTTTGGATAGATGTAACCCATTCGCTTTTATTAAATAACATTGGTCCGATGAGTTGAATATTTTTGTAAGTATTCATGTAATAAAGTGTTACCAATGGATGTAGTTTTTCTAATTCATTTTCATTATATATATATATATATATATATATATATATATATATATATATAAACCATGTAAATATATATATATATTTTTTCTAAACATTTGCTGTTAAATATAAGAGACAATGAATGTCTATCATGTTTAATCATGAGCCCTTCTAAACTGAAATTAAAGCCAAAATACGATGTTTAGAACAGCTTATGATTAATAATATTAGACATTCATTCTTTTATATTTAGCAGTATATGTTTAGAAAATTACTTGCTGCCTCGATACACTATATATATATATATATATATATATATATTTACATGGTATAAAGTATGCCTCTTTTTGCCAAGCACCCATAGCTCAGAGGTACAATAGCAGACTGATTTCAATTCTGTCGGATTCAAACCTGGCGAAAGCAATCAGATGTCTAACCATACTGATGAGCTGTGATACAGCGACCGATATGTATTTAGATGATTATTTACGCTCTCATACCCTGATTGAGCACTCTGGAAGAATGGTAGACTTTGAAATAACAGTAGCTATTCAAGGATCTTTCATTCAGTAATGAATTAGAACACTCTTAGCTACTGGCGGAAGTTTACATGGTATATCAGACGCTAAAATCTGTTTCTTCTACTGAGCCCCATAGCTAAGAAGTAGAATCACCGACTGTTGTCAATTTGGTCAGTTTTCGAAAAAAGCAAAAGAGCACTCGGATGTCCACACATACTGATGACCTGTGATACAGCGAAACAGATCTGTCTTCGGATGACTATATATATATATATATATATATATATATATATATATATATAGAGAGAGAGAGAGAGAGAGAGAGAGAGAGAGAATAAGAACATTTATTGGGCCAGTCGTATGGCAATTTATAAAAAACATTTTTTCTTTGAGCTGCTTCATTTTTAAGAACATCGTATTAAATTATATATATATATATATATATATATATATATATATATATATATATATATACTTTGGTCTTGTGCTGCAAGAATAAAGCCTTCAGTTTCAGACCTTAATCTAGACGCACGTAACCATCGATGAGTATTAACTTTGTCAACATTGGATTTATTGGCACGTTCTGGATATTGGCCATGCAGAGGTTTGTCTTGACAGCGCTGTTTCATCTGTTCAAGAGTTTTATCTTTGGCTTTCATTTTCATATTTTTTGTCGCAATAGTTGGTTCTTGGCTTCTGTTTTGCTTTTCTACAGAATCTACTAACTGTAAATCTTGTTTGTATTTACTGCCTTCTTTTATTATTGAATATCTTTCTTTCTGTATTCATGTTGCCTTACTAATTGTATCATCCAATACTTTGTTGTTTCTATGTATGTTAATAAGCCAATAGTTGTTGTCTTGTATGACAATTCCAGCTGAATAAGACCTCTTCCACCTTCTTTACGGGGTATGTATAGACGGTCTACATCAGCCTTTGGATGATGCATCTTATGGTTAGGAAGAAGCTTTCTTGTTTTAGAATCCATTCGCCTGATGTCGTTTAGAGTCGAGTTTTAGTTGTTGAAGCTATATTGGACAACTGGGATTGCAAGGCTATTAATGGCCATAACTGAGAATTCAATTCAGTTTTTAATATCATTCGTAGCCTTCTGTAGTACTCTTTACGCACTATTTCTTTCATTTTTTATGGTGAATGTTTTCACTCTCAGTTACACCTAGGTATTTATAAGCTTCTTCTGGTTTCAATTCTTTTATTGTGACAGCAGGGTCTAGGCTAATTGAGGATGTTTCTTGTATTGATCCACGTAAATCTGTAGCTTTAGCACATTTATTAGCAATTGGTCTTTGCATCCATAACAGCCACGTTTGCACCCTTTTTGTTCAAGCGCTATCATGTCATTTCTTTTTAAGAATAAATATGTCTGTTTTGTCAAAATAGATGTTAATAGTTTATATGTTGTCGGAAGACATGTAATTGGTCTGTAGTTTTTTGGGTTGTATGTGTCACCATTCTTGGGTAGAAGAACTGTAATTCCTTTTGTCATCCATGCAGGAATTTTAGTGGGGTCGTCAAACATTTCTTGAAGTTCTTTGGCTAGTTTTTTATGTCCTGTATTTAAATAATATAGCCAAAAGTAAGGAATTTTATCTATACCTGGGCATTTCCAATTGTGTGCTTTTTTAGTGCAAATTTAACACCCTCTTCTGTAATTCCAGCCCATGTCTGTTCTGGTTTTTTTCATTCGTTCTATCTCTTGTGCAATCCAATGTACTTCCTTGCTATGTTCTTTAGGGCAAGCCCATATCTTTTCCAAGAACTGTGTAACTTCTTCCATTCTGGGGGGGTGGGGGGAATTTCACTTCAATTCTTTTTTTACCTATTTCCCTGTAAAATCTCTTTGTATCGGTTTGAAAAATCTTGTTTTGTCTGGAAAATCTTGATCTTTTCTCATTATCTTATTTTTCCTTTAGTTGATAGGACTTCATTTTCATTTCTAATGTATTTTCTTTCGACTCTTCTGCTTTTCCTAGTTCTTACATTTATTCCTCTACTCAGTTCATCCAGTACTGATAGTTCACTTCTAAGTTGTTCGATTTCTTTTTCTATTTTTCTTTTCCAAAGTGGATCTGCATGTCTGCGAGACTGCCTTGTTTTTAATTTGATGTTCAATTTTTTTGTTGCTGCTATTGCTGATGCATATATTGCTTCATTTATATTTGTATGAGTGTCTTCATCCAAGATTAATTTGAGTGCTGCATTGTAGAGTTTAATAGTTCGGAGGTTATGTATTGTTGGTTGTAATTTTGGGAGCTGTTCTCGTTCCTCCATTGTAATATTTTGTATTTGACTTAGATGGTTCTTTATTTCTTACTTGGCTTCCTGTATACTGTTCTTATTTTCCGTCAAATAATTATGTTCGATGTGTTCTGAACTCGTTTTATTTTCGTCTTTTAACTGACTCAGATCACACCTTTCCAGCGCTTTTAAACTTACTGCATTATCTTCGCAGTGATTTGTGTGTTTCACGGTTTCTACATTATGACCTGTGGCGTGTTTGATGTTATTACTTTTTATTTCTGATTCTGATTCCTGTTCCTTTTCATATTTTGTTGATTCATCTCTTCTTGTTACAATTCTTTTAATTTCATTAATTTCAGCCTCTGTTAGTTGGTTATTACGAATAATGTACCTTCGTACATTGGCTAATTTATACTTTATACTTTCTATTTGCTTGACCAACTTTTACACGCAAAATGTCATATGTTTGTCGAGTCATGTTTTTTAAGGTTTGAGTAACGCTTCATGAAAATGCAGTCATAACGACTTTGTACTCCTCACGAGACCATTTTATTTTTTCTTTCTTTAAATATACGGTTTTAGATCTAGCTGGAGAATTTTCAGGACTATCATTAGGATTATCCTGGTTGTGGGGACCTGATGATTCATTCTTTGTGTAGGAGTTTGTTCCTATGGCAGATTTTTTGACCTCAGGTAGGTTCCCTCCTGAAGGACGGGCTCCCTGTTTATCCACTGGAAGAGCCATACTGGACTTTTTATTTCTATTTGTATTTCTCATGTTTTTCCCACGAGTGACGCACGGGTCCAAAAGTCCACCCAAAGTTGCCCGGCACGTTGTGTAACGGTCTTTTACAAACAGGGTCCCGAAGCCTGTAGGGGATCGTTTGTGACCTCATAACGCAGTAGCCATTCACTCCTCGGCACGATTAACACCTTGAGTTGCAGGTTGTTGTTCGGAGTTTTCCTTCTCCTAAATGGGCTGCCAAGCGACAACTGACATAAACGCGATTGGAATTCAAGGAGAAAGACGCTGGTTAAAAAAAAAAAAAGAAAAAAAACTTTGGCGTAGCAACGGCTCAACGAAACAAAACATCACTACTAGAGTATTTTGTTAAAGAAAGAAAAATAAATAAATAAAAAAATAAAAAATAAAAAAATTAATGGAAAAAAGTTGACATACGTTTAAGTTTATTTGTGCTGTGAGATTTTAAAAAATGTAATAATTTGTTCGTCCACTTTATATTCATTTATTTTTTCAATAAAGTCGTTGGTCAAAAATAGGATTATCAGAATAAGATAAATTAAATAAGTAAATTAAATGAATAAATAAATAAAAATAAATATATAAATAAATACGTAGTCTTTCTATAAAGTTATACCGTAGAAATTGTTTTTCATCAGATTTAATTTATTTTCTTGTTGTTTTGTTTTGTTTTATGTTTTTAAGAAAGTTATAATAGTTAAAAAAAAATTATTATGAAATATCGACAGCTAAATGAAATATAATACGGATGATCTTATTTAGGTTCTTTTAAAGAACAAACAGATAGATTAAAATAAAACAGAATTTCATAAAAAAAAATTCAATAAAATTAAATAATATATGAAGAAAAATTCATGTTTATGTTAAGAAAAAAAAGATTCATGTTTATGTTAAAAAAAAATTCGATAATATATAAAGAAAAATTCTTGTTTATATTAAAACAGATTTTCATATTGAGAAAAAGAAAAATTCAAAGAGAGAGACGCTCGTTGAAAAAACAAACTTGGACGTAACGGCCGTTCAACGGAAAAAAAACATCACTGCACTTAAAGTATTGCTAAATGAAAAAAAATGTTGCTACCATCAATAGTCCTTGCAATAATAATAATAATTAAGATAAAAAAGAAAATTCAAAATTTAATCGAAAAGAAAAAGTGGACATACCTTTGAGTTTACTACCGTATAATTTAAAAATAATAATTTGTTCACACACTGTATTCTGTTAGTATTATTCTTTCATTAAATTCAACGAGAATAAGGTTATCGAAAAATAAATAAATATATAAAATGAACGAATAAATATAAATAAATTTTTACGTATTCTTTCTAAGAAAGGATATCGTAGAAATTGTATCGAACAGTTTTTAGTGTTTTTCATCGTATTTTTTCCGTTGTCTTGCTTTAGAAAACTAGTTAATAAATCTATTTAAGGATCATTTAAAGAAGAAACATACAATTTAAATTATATACGAAGAAAAAATTAATGTTTATGTTTAAAATAGTGAAATTAAAAATTAACGTTTACGTTTAAAATAGTAAAAACAAAAAAAGATTTCATTGGAAAAACAAACAAAAAACCCCCAAAAAGAACGTTTTGTTTTCAGGAGCCTCAGAAAAACTTATTATTATTATTATTATTATTATTATTATTATTTCTTTTATTTTTTTGGTCACACATGCCTTCATGTTGCTTGACTAATTGTATCATCTTATTATCATCATCATTATTCTTATTCTTATTCTTATTTTATTTCGTTTCCTGTTTGGTCACACATGCCTTCATGATTATTTTTTCTAAGACTCATAACATCTCTTTGAATACATGGACAAAAATTTATTCGAAGAACAATAGTTTGCAAATGCATATTTCTGTAATTAGTATAATATTAGATAGTTTTGAACTGAGGGATTCCAAAATTTGAAATTGTCACAATATACCAAAGGACAGTATATATTTTAGACGAGTAATACAAAATATAATATTATAATTTCTTTCCAATTTGTTGACTGTCTTCAGATTAGAATAAACTGTTGCTATATATATTTAGGTATGACACTAGTTTAATGATATTTTCAACAATAACTTTACTCGAAGCTAAATAGTAATCAAGCAATGTATTACTCCTTAAAACTATAAATGACCAGACATTGTTTGATACATTGTTCCAAGACAACACATTAATGCGATTTAATCCAGTTTCTTTAAATAAATGCCCATCAGATGCAATCTGGCTAAAATATGATGCAGATTGAAAAGATAAACAATATTAGACAAGCAATTTACACAATTGACATGGCTAGGACTGTTGTCCTAATCTTTATTGCCATATTTACAACGTTCCGCCAATTTGTGCTGTGGCTTTTTCCAGTTAATAAACATAAGATATTCGAACCGAACAATTTATTTAACCCATGGAGTGGAATGTTCTAGTTCTACATGACATGAGTTCTCTGGATATTTCAGTTTCAATTAATTCTCTTTAATAAGTCAACTCTCATGTGACCAGATATTCTCCATGAAACCCAGTGAATAAAAGATTTCGTTGAAGTCATTCTTGGATTGAGCCGAAGAGTTGTAAAATCATTAGTTGCCCACAATAAAGATAATGACAACAGTCTGAACTGTGTAAATAATATTTTAAATATTTACGATACCTCATATTCAGAAATATAGACGGATATAGACAAACAATATCTTTGATAAGAAATAAAAATTGCTGGATGTATATTTACAGTTTAATCAAATCATGGAACGAGGGACAGAAAAATATTAAATAATTCTTTTTAAGAAATATCGAGCTTTTATATTACAGGAATATCGGAATATTTTATCAGAAAAGAAAACCAAAAGATTCGTCAAATGAGACATGGTTTCAAAGGGTGATAATACCATGGGCATTAGATGTGATCAATGATGGATTTATAATGGGGGGATATATCTAAAGATCATTGTTAAAATTCATAAGGGAATCTGCAATTTTATTGATCGTAATCTTGCTGGGCGGCTTCACATTCATTCACCCCGCTGCAATATTGTTTCTCTCTTCTTATTCAACTATTTCAAGATAACTATTGTGATAAGGTCTTCGCTAGGGATAAGTCTCGCCAACTGACCAGTCAGTAAGCTATATGGCAACTGTTATCGTCTCTCATTTCTCGCCTGTGAAACTGAATTTTCGCTTCAGTTTTTCAAGTGAATTTTTATTCTCATAAAATAAATGCAGTGCCACTCGCTATCTACTTATCTTCAAGCTATTTAGTAAAGTTTCTTCAATATTCGGTAAACAATTTATCTTACTGAATTTATTGCCTTGCTTGAAGTGAACTAGATTGAAAAACAGTAAAAAAGAAAGAAAAATGCGACAATATTTGAGCGTTAGTATCACATTTATGCAAAGGTGCTTAAGTAATGGTATTTTCTAATAGAATTTTAGATGTGATACAAGGCCGAATGTATGCGGATATCAGTGAGAATTGAACTCGGTACTTAACTGTAATGAAATCTAGCGAGAAATTATTACTAACACCACGTGCATGTACTCAAAAAAGAAGGGAGTAAATTTTGCTGAGGCCATCAAGAGCCAGGAACATATAGAAATATTATTAAGATGAAAAATCAAAAGAAACAGCAAAATGGGAGAAAACATCACTTGGTTCAGTTAATATGACAATCTTCAGTAGCAGCAATTTTAAGCAGCCAAGTTCTCAACAGAGAATTTTCACAAAAATTGTGAAATTCTTGTATATGGTGACACAGTATTACGCATTCACTTTCTGAGCTGGACATGTTGGACTCTTAGTAAACAGTGAGATCAATAACCGAGCAGTACAAAAATTAACAACTAAACGAGATAGCACTAGAATCGGCTGCGCCTGTAGATGCAATGAAGGTTTCGCTTTGTAATTTTCTCTTCGTAACCCGAAACATAATAGATGAAAGCTGGAGGGGAAAACAAAAAGGATGAGGATAAACAAATAATGAAAATATTAACTTTCGATATTTTGATAGCACACGGCGCACAAACAAACAGAATGAAGAAACTTACGGTTGTTGCTGATGTTAATGTTAAAGTAACAAGAAGAAACTTATAAAGTGAAAATTGAAATTACAACCCATTATCGATAGTCTGGTAAACTAGCTCGAGGAGGAATAATCACGAACACTGCATTTTCGAAAAGAAAAATGGGTGTAATTAAGATACCATTTAATTATCAATTATAAAATTATATCATTCAAAATTTGCAATAGACATAAGTAAAAGTAAATATGGCTGTCATGGAAAAGGAGGCTAGAAACATGATTTAATTTCCGGATGCTAGAAACGATGCGCGATAAAACTGGAGTTTATTACACTGCATTGAAGCAAGAGAATCTTAATAAGAAACAAATGGTTCATATAGTCGTTCGTGTACTCATTAATGACAACAAACAAAGGAATACACATACAAAAGCACAGTAAATATACATTTATGATATATCATTTTCCATTCAACCTGGAAGCAAGATATTTTCTTTGGAATGATTTCAATTCCAGGTAAAAAACTAGCCAAGATGTAAGAAAGAAAAGATTGAGACTCTGAAAATACCCAATGAGATATTCTGAAGGACCTGATGAAAAAAGAAATGAAATATGAACAAACTCAATTAAAGTCTTCGTTATGGTCTTCATTAAAGATAAGAAAGATATAATAAAATCATGCCTTTATTATATATATATATATATATATATATATATATATATATATATATATATATATATATATGCTCCAATAGAGAGCTCAATGCAAACCCATTCAATTTACAGAGCATATATTCCTTTATTTATGTGTAAATTCAGATAAAACGTGATGGAGAAAGACCCATTTTCAACATGTCAATTTACGGCATGCATTCTTCGACCACGTAAACAGATATATATATATATATATATATATATATATATATATATATATATATATATATATATATATAGTATCGGCCATAATATAAGGAACGGAAACAACAAAGACATAAATATGTGTATTACTTAAAAAGTAAT
Source organism: Ascarosepion bandense (assembly GCA_037127315.1). Classification (NCBI taxonomy): domain Eukaryota; kingdom Metazoa; phylum Mollusca; class Cephalopoda; order Sepiida; family Sepiidae; genus Ascarosepion; species Ascarosepion bandense. The sequence continues at coordinate 280,242 of JBBBDQ010001673.1, forward strand.
GCATGATCAACAAGGAAATTTTTCCGAATAAAGATTAGAGTGCATTGCATAAATATTTTACAAATTTACAAAAATTTTCATGATAGTTTTAAATTATACTTTATAACATGTCATAACTACAATTTACTACAATTGTGTATATTTTATTTCGGCATTGAATGAAAGTCTCATCTTCGTTCATTATTCATTTGCGTATAAATATATATATATATATATATATATATATATACGTGTGTGTGTGTGTGTGTGTGTGTGTGTGTGTGTGTGTGTGTGTGTGTGTGTAGTGTTTTGGTTAAATTGTCGCCTTTTTTTAATATTAACGTCGCAGATCGCGTTATGGCTTTGATTTGGTCGACTTCACAGTATAGAACGATAAATTGAAGACCGTCTGTGCGAAAAAATATCGTAACGCAATTTACTCCTCCAAAAATTACGAAATGTCATGAAAAATGTCTTGTGGTAGAGCTTGAGATTCCATCCGTAAAATCTAATCAGAAATCTCAGAGTGTCTGGGTGTCAGTCTCTATGCAGATGTTTTGGAAAGCGTTCGATGAGTCTAATGGTGCTTACGAAAGTAGGGCAGCTCTGAAAACAAACACTGATCGTTCTGACAAAACTAGAATCCCAAAAATGTGTTAGTGACTCAAAACAGAGACCTACATCGTATGCATTGAAGAAGTATTTCTACCATCAGTTAAGAGAGTGCCTGCTGGGAGACCAAACATATGAGGCATGCAGCAGGACATGCACCACGCCACACCAACCAGTAATCCCAGTCATGGCTGTTAGACAATTGTTGCAACCACATGAACCCTTAAATATAGCCTCATAACTTCCCAGACTGCGAAACCCTTGATTAATGTTTACGGGGCGTGGTTAAACAAGGAACCAGCAAAACTCGAGGTGGCCCAAAAGATGAACTGAAGGCGATTTTATTGAATGAATTTGCTGCTCCTTATTTAAAGATAATATAAGAGTGTCAGTGTTATACTCTCTAGAATTTTGTATTCCAGAACAAAGTAAGGAATAAGTTATGAAGACAAAAGTAAAACTCATTTTATTCTATATGAAATTGCATCAAACCACCCACCTACCCACACACACACACACACATATGTGTGTGTGTGTGTGTGTGTGTATATATATATATATATATATATATATATACATACATATATATATATATATGTGTGTGTGTGTGTGTGTGTGTGTGTGTGTGTGTGTCGGTGTGTATGTGTGTTTACATTGTGTATATAACAAGCTAAAATCAGCTTAACTCCAATTCGTTCCAGTAATTTACCTCCCGCGGAAAAAAGACTTTATTAAGATGACACTTCCTGTGAATGGGTATCCATTAGGTATTTTGGATTCCACTTTGTAGTTTGTCATCGAAACTTTTTATAAGGTTAAGTCTTTACTTGTTAACAAATTCCCAATTTATTTGCAACTACCTTTTATTGGCACAGATGGTGATACATTCTTCATTTATGTGCCTTTTCCTTTCCTCATCATTCTATCTCTGGTGGCTCTTAGCACGATTTCCTCTGTTGTACAAGAAAACTCTCATTCCGTCATCCACCTGATCATGTCCTTAAAATATGTTATCCGCTGCTTTCCCTCTGTGTGGCCTGTTAGTATCAGGTTCTTCAAGACCTCGTTCCTTATTGTATTTTCCAGAAACTTCAGCTGTCCCTTCTGATGCTCAGTATTAATTTTCTTTTAGTTTCCATTATTTTCAAAACCTCATCATTGATTACATGCTCAATCAGTGATATTCACAGCATCCTTCTGTAGAACAACATTTTAGTGGCTTCAAATTTTTCATTCATCTTTGAAGATATTTCCATTTATTGCCATATTGAAGAAACGACATGAAAATCCAGTACTCTCCTCTATGTTTCTAGCGGAATTGTCGTGTTTTTTAATACTTTAATCAGCTTCTGGAATGATTCTTCGCCATGCCAATTCGCTTTCAGATGTCTCTGTCGCATTTTCCGTCTTCTGTTAGAATATTTCGCAGGTATTTAAATTTTTGTACCTGCTTGATTTTAGTGTCCCACACCTGTATTTGACAAAAAAAAGTAGTCTTCTGATCATTTCTTTAGATTACTATTTGTGCAGCCCTTGTCAAATGTGTAATATCATTGGCCTATAACTCCTGAAGAAAACTAAACATATGAAACGAGTGTACCGACATAAAATAACCGGTTATTTTGCAGTATAGTGGAAAGGATCTTGGTAAAAATTTTTCATTATTTGTCGAGAAAATTTCTTTAACATATGGACAGCATTGTATAGGAAGACTCCAAAATTGTGGACAGCTTATAATGCTTTCTAAAACAGAAAATATGATTTGAAATTTGAATGACGATCATGTTTGAATCCGCACAAAATCCATCCTCATATTTATAATGCTGATACACTAGTGTCTGGTTCTTTTATGACAAATATTGTATAAATAAGTATAATATTTACACTTCATAGGTTGTACTAACAGTAAATTTGCAAATACTAGTAATATACAAAGAAATCGAAATATCGACCTGAAACCTCGAGGCATGTACTGAAATAACCTCAGCTTATAGAAAAATATACATTATTAAACACTGTAGACATAGCAAGGTGGACCTCGCTATTAATTCCGAATTAATAGAACTAAAAAAAGTAGCCTACTCAGAAGATATATGTTGTATGGCCGAGGGGAATACGGTACACAGGGAAATTTGTTCTACGGTATTATTCACCGTATATCCGGAGCTAAAGTGATATGCACAGAACAGTATAATAGATACAATAACAGACAAAACAGAATTTACAAGGCAGTGAGAAGGGGTTTAGATCGCCAAAGTAATCAGTTCTAAAATTTATCGAATATTATGACTGGAATGATACTCTTCTTTACCTGAATAGACTATTTCGGACAATAGGCCTTTCCATCATTGAGATTGTTGCAGGGGTGTTAGCTACTCTATAATATTTTGCCATCTAACTAGGAAGAGAGTAGAGAGTGAATAGCAACGTTGCAACAAAAAGAAAGAGACTGAATTGTAGAAAAGAAATGGTAAGCGATTTTGAAATTAATCAAGGCAGAAAAGTGAAGATTGATTATTATTGAATTTGAAACAACTGATTTTTTCCGCCACACTTCCTTCACTGGGACACTTCAGGCATGTGACCCTTCTCGGGAAAGGGGCTTTTGTTTTCCGGCTCGAAGCCAAAAGGCCAGTGAACGAAAATGTTTTCAAACGTAGACTTGTAATTTTTATTGCATTTATCCGTGCGTCTAATAGAACGGAATACCACGCATGGATGAGTTAGAATGAGTATCCCACGGGCATGAAAATGAAGGGAACAATTGCCTAGCTTCTTTGGCACATGACTTGCTGCAGGCATCAGAAAATGTTCCTTACATATTCGATTTAAAAAGAAGGAGAAAGGTTCTATGAGTTGCATCTGATCGACGTACACGTGATGTAGCGAAAATATAGTAAAATATTTGTAATTCATGCAAAAACATATTTACATGATTTCATTCTTAAAGTTACTGCGTTTTTCTCTATTGCAGTAACTGCTGGCAACTTGGAGAAAGAGAAATATGGCTCTATAGAAAGATGCTGAATATACCATGAACAAAATATACTAGCAAAAACGAAATTTTAGAGAAAATATAAACAATAAAGACACTTATATATTGAGTCAGAAATACATCGTGGTAACTTTTGAGGAAGAATGAACGCATTACAATCAACATAGAAGTTAAAGTTAATAGAAAAATAGTTTTTTTTTATGGCATATCAACACCTTGGCGGGTCATTTATTGCCAACTAAATTTTATTTATTTATTGCTAGTAGTAACTTTTAATTTCAACAATTTATTGTTGTTTTTATATAGGTTTTGTGTCTTTTGCTTTTCGAGTACCAAGATTCATTAGAATTTGTTTTTAAGGGCAGGGTCCTCAAGTCCTACACTCTTGTTTAAAGAGGGAAGGGACGGATTAATACCTTTCCCAAGGGTACCAGTACTTAAGTGAATGCAGGGTATTAAACTGGAATTCGAACTCTGCTCACTGATTTCTCTTTTCGAGCCGATATCCACTGCCCCACAACTCACATCCGTCACTAAACACTTACAGCACCTGGTATTCCTAAGCGGTCACCCACTTAATTACTGACCAGGCGCAACGGTGATTTAGCGAGAACCGGTGTATTCAAAGTGATATGGCCGTAAGCTAGAAAAAAGGAGAAAGCTTCATATAATGAATGAGTTGGAAATTAAATTTCTTTTTAAACCGAGAACTTAATACAAATACAATACTCATAGAAAAGTTCGGCTTCAAAACAAAAAATACCCTCACATCACAATGAAATACATCATATCAAGAAAGAATTTACGAACTTGTTAAGAAAGATATAAATCCATAAACAACAAGATTCCTTAAGAAATTAAATAAAAATATCTACTAAAGAAAAACGTACCTAAAATAAACAAATTTACTTAATCTAAAGTTATTTATCGCAGCAGACGAAACAAAAAAATTAATAAAACACAAGTTAGTCTCCCCTTTAAACACAACAAATTACTCAAGTACATCATAACTAAGACATACACAAAAGCACCAAAAAGCAACAGAAAACGATATCAATAAAGAAGCTAAAAAAGTTGTCCAAATATTAGGCCACGTCAATCGAATAAACGGCATTGCTTAGGCACAGCCATTTGTCGTAAAAAAGACCGCATGTATAATTTTAAAACAGACACAAGATGCAGATACATAACCACTATTAAAAATGAACGGAGTAAACTTTGTAAAACAATACTAAAAAGAAGTAATTCAGATTTTAAAAACAAACTTAGGATTATATCAGGGGAAACCACAAACACAAACATAGACGGAGTTGGTAACCGAAAATCTAAACATAATTGCAACATGATATATAAGACATTTACTCTTCTATAGCAGAACACATGCAAAGTAAATCATATTCTAACAGCAAGAATACATAAAAATAAACACTAACGAAATAAAAATCATCAAACACCCATGAAAATCACTATTATTTAACACAGCCGACGCATTGAAAAAAGAAAGGAAGGACATTTGACACAACAATGGAAAGCTTTGATGTTGCAAAGGTTTGCGACTCATTGGTATATAGTTTCTAGACGAACTATGTAAAATAACCGAGAGAAATGATACAGAACTTTCCATACACGAAGGTCACATGATCTTAAGAAACTCTAACAAGCAATACACAGGAAAATATAGAAAAGCAGTCATAAACAATTTCAAAATATGGGATTCTATATGAACTTAAAACTAACCGAAAAGAAGTAGATTTTCTTGATGAAAAGTTCAACATAAAAAAATGTAAATATAATTCATACAGAAAACCCAATAATAAACCAGTGTATATACACACATTTTTCAACCACCCACCATCAATCATTAAGCAGATAGCAGAATCTTTAACCACGGGCTCCCCGACAATTCTTACAGTGAAACCGAAGTTAAGAAAGACAAAGAAACAGCCCTAAAAAATAATGGATTAGGACAACATTTACATACACAGTACAGATCAAAAAAAGAAAAACATTACAGGAAGAGAAACATGATATAGTTCAACCCACCGTGCAACAACGTAAAAACAAACGTAGGAGAAATATTAAATAAACTCAAATATATTCACTTCCTCACATTAATCACACGCCGGATGTTATTCAACAAAAACAGTAAAACTCAGCTACAGTTACGAAAAGAATTTGACACATAATAATGAAAAAGCACAACAGAAACACAATCAGACATTACCTAGACCAATTAAACACATGTATAATTAAAAAAAAAAGGAACAAATTTCTCTTAAACGGCAATTGCTTATAGAAAAATATACTTTGCCAAACTACTTAAAAAATTTAGGATATAACGAAGAAAAGGTATACACAGGTTTAACTGAAAGGCTATGAAAAAAATCCTCACACAAAAAAAAATCATTTACAAATAGTAAATAGGCGAGCAGCACGATTCTTTCTAAAGATATCTAGGATATTAAGGACAAAAAACAAATCTCACCAAAAATATAATTCACAATAAAAAAAAACATCAGCCTCCAACAATCAATCCAAAAACTGTATTCTCTGTCTGAAAGAAAATATAGCAATAATTAAATTCCTACACAAAAAAAGAACTACCGAATAAACAATCAGAATTCATCTCAAAATACAGATAAGAAAACAATTTTTAATACCCCACTGAACAATCATAAACTAAAAACGAACAAAAAGAAATGAACATGAAAAATATGATAAATAAACAAACAAACGAAAATTAAAATTAATGAATCTAAGGAAATATGCACATAAACTACATAAATTACAACAAATTTACAAACTACGCCCAGCAAAATAACTATTCGAATAATACAATAGACTAGCCAAACTGCTGAATAGAGCCTCTAGGCGTTGACTTTAATGTACAGTTTCATATATATATATATATATATATATATATATATATATATATATATATATATATATTTAAGCAAATTCAGAGGGGAAATAGCCATTTTCAAAATGTCAGTGTAAAACATGCATTGTGAACCCCTTTTAAACAAAAAAGAGGAACAATTCTAAGACTATAGGATGGGCTAGTAAAAGAAGTTGTGGAGGAATAATAGTTATAGGGTAAAGATAGCAGAATCTTAGTAGTAATTTTTCCTACCGTAGTGGTAGGTATGTGGCTTGATCATTGGGTTAGGAGTGGTAGGTTGCTGCTTAGCGAATTCTTTTCTTCTATTGTGACTAAATGGAAGAATGGTATATCTATTGCAATTTAAATTTATTGCTGTGAAAAAATATACTAATGACTTCTCTACGTTTATTCAGAAGTATATTTTCATATTGCTGCTTCAAAATTTTAATTACATCTGTCTCTTAAGTTCTAATAATAACAAGTTTAAGTTCTAATAACAAATCTTGATCGTTTAAATATACAGCCATCCATGGACAGCTCATCAGTACGATTAAACATCCGATTGCTTCTAGCCAAAACTTCTTCCTCTGAACTATGGGCGTTCGATTAAGGAAGGCGGATTTTAGAGTGTTATATACAATGTAAACACACGTCAGTAGTGGAGAGTAGTGGTGAGTGTTCAAATTCAGTACTGAATGAACGATGTCTAAATGCTTGAGTATTTACTATCTTTGGTATTTACGGCGCGCGAGAGCGTAAATAGCTATCCATAAATATGTATATAGTGAGACAGATGTGTTTCGCTGTATCACAGCTCATCAGTACGGTATGACATCCGACTGCTTTTACCCAGGATTGAAACTCGAACGAATTGGCGTCAGTCGACGATTCTAACTTTAAGGGCGCTCAATGGAAGAAGGAAGACTTTTAGCGTGTGGTATACCTTGTAAACACACACGCACACACACACACGTGTGTGTGTGTGTGTGTGTGTGTGTGTGTGTGTGTGTGTGTGTGTGTAATGTTGAAGCCCATAAAATATTTAAACTCTCTAAACAAAATGTTAATATTAACACGTTTGCAGCATTTAATTATATTTGATGTGGGCTATCGTAAGATGCAACGCCTAACTCAACACAATCAATCGGGATATTAGAATTCATTACTCAGTTATAAATGTCACTTCAATATTATTATTTTCTTCATTTGAGGTTTACCCAGGACTACTTAGCATGAATTCACAAGACGAATCTTTGTTCAACACTATTATAATAAAGACTGAATCACCTTCGTGGCAAACCACTGTGATGTGGGGATGATTCCTTTCAAAATTACCCCGGACTATCGATCATGAATACACACGGCCATTCATGAAATAAAAAATAACAATAGTCGAGTCTATTCATAACATTAATGTAGCAGTTTTATAACTAAAAATTATCAGTTTCAATAAATATCTTAATTCAATTAATATTTTAATTTCAATAATTCAATTAATAATTTTCAGTACCCAATCCGTGAGTTGTACGCTCTATGTAAAGACTTAAATTATGTTCACTTCGAAAGAATTAATACTTTAATGCATGAATATAAGTATTGTTCCCCAAATAATTGGCTATACATTTAACACTGTTTTCTGTATCACTTGGCTTTACTAAAATGTCCATGTCCTTTTTTATATTAATTTAATTGTGTCATTTTGAAGTGCCTAAAATGTAATCTATCATTTGCATTATTACGAAATCTCAAGTCATCGTGGATGAAAAGCATTTGTATCGGAGTAAATGTTCAAGAAGAACTAGAAGGAAGAAGCTATTTTCAAATTGCTTGACTGCACAAACTAAAATATTTTTTGAAAGTTATTTTTGTTTATGTTTGCGTTTGTATTTGTTAATTTTTATAATATTTACATAATTATTTGGCTCATTGATTTGGATTGATTTTTTATTTATTTTTTAGATATTTAATTTGTTATGTATTTTTTCTATTTTTAAACAATAATTTCTGACTGCATTTCGAAATTATTTATCATCGTTTATTTAGTTTTTTTTGTCTAATGATTAGTTGATTATAGCTTGATTTCACTGAAGATGCAGTCAGTGGAAAAAATATAATATTATGTTACATTTAAGGATTCAAATGACTCACTGCTGGGTGCTGGAATTAGTATCCACACACACACACACAGAGAGAGAGAGAGAGAGAGAGAGATATGTGAAAGGTGTATGTATATAATTATAAATATCAATAAATATATATCTATATATATATATATATGTGCAACATGTTATATATATTCTATTATTTGTATATTATATCTGCGTGGTATTTATTTAAAAGCGCTCAGTATCAGTGATAGAGCTGACATATTTATATAGATAGGTATAAGTTTGTAACCCTGGGTTTCACGGTTTTGCGATCGTCAGACAAACGTTTGTCTGACGATCGCAAGAGCATGAAACCCAGGGTTACAAACTCACACCTATATATATATATATATATATATATATATATATATATATATATATGAATAAAAATTAACAAAGAAAATTTCAAAAATAAGAAAAAGATTCACAATGAAAAAAGAAAATTAATTCACAAAAATTATTCTCAAAGACAAAGAAAATATAAATCAATCGTGTGTTTATTATTGTGCGCATATATAGCCTCTTATATTTGTACGTTTGTTAGTGTTTCTTCTGTATGCGGTTTTTTCTATTTTCTTGCTTAATCTTCTAATCTTCATCTAACCTGTATATTTCCACTCTGTAACAAACTTTTTTTTTTAATTCTCAGTTTAATTAAAGTATTCAATTTTCAGTTCTGATGAAGTAGTTTGTATTTTTACAAATGCCGAAATAAATTCTGGATTTATAAGTATTTAATTATGTGTTGAGTTGGAGCAAAAATTAAAACCAGCATGATGAGAGAACACATCATAACAGTATCGTCAAGTAAATTTGAAATTAGCATGAACCAGGTTTCTCAAACTGAGAAATTCTCTCTCTATATATATATATGCACGATATATATATATATGCACGATATATATATATATATATATATATATATATATATATATATATATATATATATATATATATATATATCCTGCTGAAGAGAATCTAAGGTTTTACGATTTTTAGTCCCTGGTATTTATTTTTTATATAAACGCTCAATACATTAAATATTGTACAACTTAATATAAACATATAATTATGAATTAAATATACATTGCGTCACGGAAATTTGTATGTTTCGAAACAGAATCTCATCAACAGGTAATGTTGGATGTTGGGATTTGAATGGTTAAGACAGTACTAGATCAAATGGTAGCTTCCCGTATGTAAAAAGGGATCGCAGGTTCGAATCCTGTTGGATAGCACACATTTTCGTAATAAAAATTTATCGGAAAATAATCAGGCCGGTAGATATAAATATAAAATACTGTTTAATTAAAAACAGAATATCTACTTAAATACGAGTATCGGTAAAAATAATGTTCAAAATAATTAATTACAAGTTGTCGCTTGCTTATAACCAAGTTTTGTTAAAATTCGTTAATTTCCGTAACATGTTTATATATATATATATATATATATATATATATATATAATATATATATATATATATATACATATAATATATATATATATATATATATGTATATGCACATATGGAATTTGTGTATGTGTATATGCATGTGAGTATGTGAGTGTGTGTGTGCAGGGACTAATCTATTTGAAGTAGGTATTTTGTCAAAAATGAATATGAGCAATTCATAAAATATAATTAAAATATTAGCAAATGCAATAAGTCTGTTCAAATAGAAGAGAGGCAGGTTGAACTTATTGATTGTTACATTAGTTTGTATTTTCTCATTTATTTTCGTCGTACTTGAAATCTATGCTACTCTTTCATTGGAAAAGTTATCTATATTGAATGGAGTTATGCTCTCTTAATGTTTTCAAAAAATGTCTTAAGTTTTTTTCCGAACAGGTGCAATTGTATATCGGCTTTTCTACTATTACAATAATCCCCACAAAAGAATTCTTTCAGAATGAAGCAAATCCATCGAAGGGATTGTTATATTCCTCTTTTCGCGTTTTTGCATTAGAAATATTATAACGCAGGCGAAATACTTTCAAGTCTTTCATATTGCATTTTTAAAAACATTTTCTGTATCTGCAAAGTACTTACGAGCTTAACACGTAAATTTGTTTTGCAGCATATGTAATTGATGTCTCATAAAATATCTTTAGAAACTACAAGTCAGTCATAAATAAGCTATAAGATTTGAATAAATCTTGGGATATTTTTGTAATCACCGTCGTACCAAAGAGTTTCTCAGATATTGCTTAAGTCAAATTAATATTATGTTCAATCCAGTATGATTTAATTTATATGATGGAGATAAGGTTTTGAATTTGAGATATTCCATCATGTGTATGAATATATTCAATTTTTTTATATTTAAAGAATAAAAATGAACTCAGATATTTGGGTTTTAAGAAGACTTACGTTTGATTTATATAATGTACATTATGCTTAACATTTTAAAAAAAATTTGCAAAATCCTAAAAATCTAAATTCTGATTGATTTAAAACTATTAATGATACTATATTTTTCTGATACCCCGGAGGTGGATAAATCTTATTTCTACATAATCTGTCAATCTTATTTATGTTTTTATAATGAAAGTTTACATTTGGTTCGAAAATATATGAACGCAGGTTTTAACATCAAAATGCTGAATAATGATTATTAAAGATTTAATTGTTGAACATATTTGCCGCTAACGCTAACGGCTATTCGAAATCAATACTTCTCTTGTCGTTTGTTACGTTATTTCAGATATTTAATAATAAACACAGGTATATTAAGAAACTGAGTTTTAAAGAAAACTTTTCACCAACCTGAAAATATATTATTTCAATTTCGAGTGATTTTCTGTCAGTCAGTTAAGTGCCATACGTGATACACGCTTGGGCGATCATGTCTCGAAAGACATATGACTGACTGGGCAGAATATTATCCCGTAGTAGTTTGCCATTGCTTTCTGCGGTAGTCTGGTTGCCGATCAAGGCTATAGAACCCAGTCTGTCCTGTTATTTAACCCATAACTCGAAGGAAGAGACGGATTAAGGGTATTTGCGCGTAAGTGAATGCAATGAATTCAGCTGGAATTGGAACTCAATTTTCTGTACGCAATTATAAAATAATCTTTTTCTTGATTAGAGAAACAAGAATTGATAAAACCCATAGAATAATTATGCATCATCTCGAAAATATGTTATCTCAACACACTAAATACTTCATTAATTTTTAACTTCTTTATTCCTACTAATTTTCACTCTTCCTTTCATTCTGTCTGAATCAATTGTTTATCGAACAGATTGCCGTTCACGTAGCTGAAACTATTTGAGATATTGGCTTGATTCTTTGCGAGGCAATAAATATTACCACAACCGTTGTGTTGTTTGTCGTTAGCCAGTTAATATTGCGACTTGCTAGTTTTGAAACATTTTAATTCTAACATTCTCATATTTTAACAGCTCAGACCAGTGTATATGAATAAGTCTGTTCTATGGTTAAATGAAATTTTCATACATGAGCGGGAACCAACTTATCAGCGTTGGACGTTTCCCCTAATGTCTACTTTTATATTTGCATACTACTACTAAGCACTTTAACCCATAAATTTATCATATCTTCATGCAATAATTTTGAAATTTATCGTTATTTTAATATTTTATTAATATTTTGTTAGATGGTTTTCATTATTTAAGTAAACAACGCATGTACTTGTTTTTTCTGGGGTTTTTTGTTTGTTTTTGGTAACACGGTGTGCTAAATTATTTTCTATTTGGGTCTTGTAATTCTAGCTAGTCTACGTGGGGTTTTGTTGATAATCAGTGTCTGAGTGTTTGTGTGACCAGTATAACCTATATCATAGCAGAAATAAATAAAAATTACTACAAGATGTCACTAGGAACCGACTGCCCCTTCCCCCACTAATAACTTTTTTGGTCATTAAATTATTACATTTGACGAATTTAAGTTTAGCAATTGATAACTGCTTCAACATTTTTAGTCACTGATATTTTGCAATCATAAACAAATGGATTATCTAAAATATGTTTAAAAGAAATAAATGAATGATTGAAATTTTCTCAATAAAAAATCACATAACACATAAGATATAAAATTAATATTGTATCTGAAAATGATGAAATATAAATTACTAATAAATTTTGCATAGGAAATTCAAGTTTTTAAAATATTTCTTTTTGTAATTCATACGAAGCATCTTATTTATATTTAACAATATATATTTTCCAAATAAATATGAAAGAATATATATATATATATATATATATATATATATATATATATATATATACTGCAAAAAATGAATACTTTCAGTTCATTTGTAAAACATTTTATATAATTTGGCAAGTATATGTTGCTCGACTTTAAAATATAATATATATCTAAATAAATATATCTAAAAAATATATATAAAAAATGCTTAGTCTTATTCTTGTCTCCCTTTTATACAATATTTTTATCATGGCAACTTCCAGTGAAGAAAAACGGCTGTATTACATTAACTAAAACATTTAATTTTATAATCTCTTTAAAATGACGATATAAAAATAAAACAAAAGATCTACAATGACAGAAGTAACAAGAAGTTTTATCTAAAACAATTTAATTTTGGACGCCTGGAATGACAATTAGATGACATTACTAATTAAAAGTGTTGGCAACTTATCAGACATATTGATACATATAAGTTTCGTTAAAAAGTAACACTTACGGGGGTTTATTTCAGTTACTGAAACAATTTTACAAGTTTGTTACAAACAAATAAAATAATGCTGACGTGCCTACAAATATTTAATAGTCATTGTTTATTTACCCTGCCAGCCAACAAGGTGGAGTTTTAACGTGGAAACTTGAGCGCGTACACTCCAAAAGCTGTACAAAATTTACCCAGCCCCCGCAAACGCGAAACTGTGTACTAACATTATCTTGACTGAACTATGCTTATCTTAGCTTGTCCCACCTTCTGAAGAAAAGGACGAGAGACGGCTGATGTGGTGAAGGTCATCATTGAATATGTTTACCAGGCTCTTGTTAAGAACGGAGAATATCGAGATGTTGCTTTAGATATTTCGAAAGCTTTTGACAGGTTTTGTTCTGCGTAAACTCCAGGGCTAGATATTTCTGGATGGCTGTTAGATTTAATACATTCGTTCCTATCAAATCGTGAAGGCAGTTTTTTTAAAGGGCAAACTTCCAGATTCTTTGGCGTTCCTCAAAACTTTCTCTTAGGTTCAACGTTTTTTCTAATCTGATTTATTGATCTTTCTTATGAAATCAGTTCCCAACTAGGCATTTATGCAGATGACACCCATTTATTCTCGTCCCAATAGTAAAGCTGCTAACGTTGACCAAGTAAACCTAGCTGCTGCTATTCAAAATTACCTCTAATCTGTGATAGACTGATGTAAGAAGTAGCTTGTAAATTTATTGTTTCCAAAACGAAACAGCCCTACTTTAATCACCTTATCGAACATTTCTTTCCTGCCATCAGAATAAATTACGATAGACTCCTAGAGAGCAACACATTGCATCTATATGGCCTCGCTTTTTCAACAGACCTTAGCTTTTAGATTCTACCATTTTACCATTTAATTAATTATATGTAACTACCTTTTTTCTCGCACTAACCGTTTTATAGAACTTCTTTCGTTTTAATTGATTCCCTGACAGCTATGGTCTTCAAAAGTTTAATTGCAACGTCACTTGCCATCTTCATTGTTAATCAATTTCTTCCATCTTTAATAATTATTTTGCCATTCAATATACACTGTTTTTAATTCACTTTCAACCCTCTACACTAGTGATGGTCCTGTCTTGCTTAATTGAAATTTTAAAAAAACTCACAATTCTTTTCTCAAAGTTGGAAAACAGACGTGAGATGACAAAGGTGGTAATCTGATGATAATCGACAAGAATACTACTGGGAAAACATGTGATGAAAGGAGAAGCTTTGAAAGGATAAATTGAAAGGAAACTTACGTTAACAAACGAAAAGCTACAACTTTAGACACAAGGATGGAACGGCATCTCTGGATATTAAATACTTACAGGATAGATGGAAAACAAAAACTGCAAGAGAAATGGGTTAACAATTTAAAGCGTTTGGATAAATGAACAATAATTGTAATATTATCCATTTTCTTATGAGGATCCTTTTTTTAATCATGTCACCCCCTGCAAGGCAATCCACTGCCACTATCGCGCAGGGGGTTACATAGGGCGATAAACGAGTTAGGATGTACATAGGGGGAGATTTGGAGAGAATGGGTGTGAGTTAGTGTGTTAGGAAGTGTCTATTGACCTTACATTTAAACTCCTGGAGGTTATAGCTGTAGGGAAAGCAATCATGCGGAAGAGAATTCCACAGGCGGGAAATGCGAGAAAAGAAGCTGTTGGAGTAGAAATAGCGGATACATTTCATCGGTCTCACTGTAAAAGGGTGGGACCTAGTTGCCAATCTAGTATCTCGTGCAAACTCACACCTAGGGGGCACAAGTGATTTAAGTTCATCAGAGCAGAAGCCATGAATGTATTTTTAGAAGAGGCACAGGGAAGCCACGTCACGCCGGTGAGAGAGCGACTGCAGGCGGTCAGCTAAGTCGGTATCAATCACATTACAGATTCTTCGCTGTATTTTTCTCAAGAAGCCCGAGGAGAATAGCAGGTGCACCCGTCCAGATATGGCAACAGTATTCAAAACACGGGCTGATGGTAGATTTGTATAGGTGCAGGATAGATTCAGACGGAAAGAACTTCCGGGCCCTGCACAGAGAGCCGACTTTCATAGCAGCGGATTTAGCAATGGATTCGACGTAGTCATTCCACTTGAGGTCCGCTGAGAGTATCAGGCCAAGCAGGCGTAGTGTTTTACTCTCTGGGAGGCAAGACTGTTCCATGCTAATGGGAGGGAGGTACTGTTGTCTGTGGTGGTTAATTGACAGCAGCTTCGTTTTGGAAGAATTCAATTTTACGAGCCATTTCCTACCCCAATCTACCACGGATTGGAGGTTCTTTTCAAGCTCAGCCTCGAGGTTCGCCTTGTCATCAACAGCAGATTTTTGATCGAGGCAAGCGTAAACTGTGGTATCGTCGGCGTACATGCCTACTTGTGATCTTCTGGCATCGGGGAGAGCGTAGGACCTAGGATAGAGCCTTGTGGGACACACGCGTTTGTAGGGTAGTTCTGGTAGGCATGTCCGTTTAAAACCACCTTCAGTGTTCGGTTGGAAAGAAATGACTGGATTAAGTCCAACAAACTCCAGTAATGCCGTAGCTTCGCAGTTTCCGTAGAAGGCCGGCATGCCATACTCTGTTGAATGCTTTAGAGATATCCAGGCCAACAGTTCTGGTTTCACCATTCTTGTCGAGAGCCTAGTATATATACTCGGTGATGGTCGTTAGCATATCAGAAGTAGACCTGGTGAAGCGGAAGCCATACTCTTTGTCTGAGAGGAGCCCGTGGGCCGTGAGATGCTGAATGACCTCGGCATTGATAATGTCTTCGAACACTTTGCCGAAGATCGGAAGAAGGCTGAGAGGGCGGTAATTTGCGGGGTCCGAGGGTTCACCAGTGTTCTTGAATATTGGAACCACAGAAGAAGACTTCCATCAGGCAGGAAAGCAGGAGGAAGATAGGCAGAAGTTGTAGAGCTTAGAAAGGACATATGAGAGTTCAGGGGTACATTTCTTCAAGACTATGATTGGGATTCCGTCCCCACGACTCGCTTTGTGAGGGTCAAGTTTTGGGATTATCCTACAAATCAGCGAGGGTGTGATGTGGATGTCATTCAATTGGGCCTCAGTTCTAGATGTGAAATCGGATGTCTGGACTCCAGACGAATCCAGACACGAATTGGTCGAGAATCTATGGGCAAAGCATTCAGCCTTGTCCGTTGAGGAGGTGAGGACCTCAAACTCGTTGATTAGTGGGGGTATTGAGGACGTACTCTTGTTGAGCACGCCATTACAGAGGCGCCAATAATCTTTGGCTCCGAACTTAGAGGATGCTATGCGCTGCTTCATTCTGGTAGCAAACAGCATCTTAGCTTCGTTAAGTATCTTTTTATAGTTATTACGAGCTGAGGTGAAAAGGTAGTCCACCACTTGCGTAAGGGATTGGGGGATTGAAGAATTACTGGTGTGGAAACCAGCAGTGTCGGTTACAGAGTTTTCGAGCCTCTTAGTGTGGTGGGCGTTAAAGTCACCAAACACGAAAATATGGGCAGATGGGCGAGAAGAAATGGCCTTGTTAGAGATGCTGTCAAGTAGTGAACAGTCAGAGGATGAGGGACAACGGTAGAGAAAGAAGAGATAGCTAACGGAGCTTAGAAGTGAGACTGGTCCAGGGATTCAAGAGATGTTACTCTAGCTAGGGGGGGTGTTCTCTGACATATACACCAAGCCCATGCATATGGACGTTGGAGTCCTTCCTGAAGAGGGGAAGGTAACCAGGAACATAGAACTCAGAGGCGGGGATAGACGGCTCAAGGTTAGTTTCACACAGGGCTAAGCTATCAGGTGAGTTAGTTTCGAGGAATGATTCTACGCTAGAAAGTTTAGTGCAGATACCGGGTATGTTAGTGAACGTGACACAGAGAGGTTTGTGCGCTTTCCGAGTAGCTGGTTTGATTTAGAGATTTTTTTTTTTCATGGTGTTTTGGTTGAGGAGAGAGGCCGAGAGTAGAATCACTCGGTCACTATTTGCAGCATGTGAGGAATGAAGACTGGCACAGCCTGCAACATAATGTGGCCTCGGGGTTGCCCACCGGAGTTCGTGAAGGGACGTCCGTCCATGCGCGATATGGCACTACAGGTACCTCGATATTATTCAACTGTTTTTCAAAGCAGCCTCTCAAGACGCTACGCAAGATTTCGGGCTCCTAACTAACAGTCGGAATCAGCAACCAGGAAACTGCCAACCCGGTACCCTCAGAATGGAGAGATATTACCACCATAGTCAATAACTGCAAAGAGTTTCCAACTGAACTAACACTAAGACCGAAGGAGGAGGTAGAAGGCCGGGCACCCCTTCCTAAACAGGAAACAAGGTGGTCACCTCTACTCCTGGCAAAGGAAGGGGGTGGAGTGTAAAACGAGGCGATAGTATGTACTATCTACTTCAATTAAAAAAAGCAAAAAAGGAAAAGACAACTAAATTAACTTAATAAGTTTACTCCTTTTTAACTTAGTATAAATCAAAACGAAATTTAATTACTGAACAACCGGTGCTCCATCCTCGTTGATATTTTGATAATTGTACTTTTTAAAAACTTATCTTTGAAATTAAGTGTTTCTACACTAATGATGTCGAGAGGGACATGAGTATTTGGCGAAAAACGAATATGTTGACAAAATGTTAAAAAAAAGTATATGCGCATAGTATGGGAAATAAAAAACGTTTATAGAGAGTAAATTGTCTCCATAATTTTACGCATGTGCCTCATTTCTTTTATTATTTTGTCAACTGTACAGGGTCAGTTGTTCAGCGACTATGTGAAAAATGAGGTAACTTTCTCTGCTACCAGTTTTGAAACGGCATACAATAGTGCTTGACATTTGCGTCAGAAGCTCCATGTCTAATATTTCAGAATAGTTGGATTTAAATCTGTTGTTGGTTCTCCCGTTTTTACATGATAATAGACATTGAAAGATACGCGATATATCGTCAGATCCCAGTGATACCGAGATACAGAGTCACTAATTCATAGTAGCTCTGAGCTCAACTGAGCAGAATATTGTTATACTGCACACGTCATCTTCCGACATTGGCATACTAATTCTACTAAGGCTTCACTTCAGAGACATTGTATATATCCATCTTAACTAACTGTATTCCTGGATTACTAACCTGCGTTCAACTTTGTATTCTTTACGTCTAATACTTATATTATTACTTACTTATTTTTCTATCTCCAGTTCTGTTATTTTCCTTTCTTTTGTGCGGTTCCCATTGCAGGAATCGACAACATAATCTGAGGATGTTGTAGAGGAATCGTAAAGAGGTTCATGAGTTTGATGGGGATTACGAAGATACGAAAGATAGAAAACACACTATTATCTTTCAAAGAAACCCCCGAAATTTTGGTGAAGACCTCAGACTCAAGAAGGGAGCTCACTTCAAGTATTTTGAGGAGTTAGCGCTGTACTGGTTAAAGAGAGTGACTGCTTCAAGTCCATATTTCTGACAACAGGATTCTGCAACATGCCACAAAACTTAAAGTAACAATGATTTAAAGGTAGATATTTTGACAGTATTCAGCAACTAAATATGACCGCCCATAAAAGATGCAGGAGTATCCGTAGTCTTCTGATTGCCTTGGTTAAAGCTAATTACGATTTTATTAAACAAGTGTACTCTTTGTCCTTCTAGATATTGTTTCTGTAATTTTGGCACATGTATCTGTTAAAATAAGATTTCAATATTATTTTCATATATTCTAAATTACACAAAAATTATTTATCGGTTCTTATCTATCTATCTATCTATCTATCTATCTATCTATATATATATATATATATATACATACATATATATATGTGTGTGTGTGTATGTGTGTAGATATAGATATAGATATGTGTGTGTGTGTACGTGTTTCTATATATTTATATTTTTCTCGCTTCATAGACACTTATGTAAACACACATACGGTATAAAGAAAAAGATAAAATATATAAAATATAAACTGTTCGACTGATAAATCATATTCAACTAGGGATATATGGTTTAACTGAAATGATTGTTAATTGACATAATGGGATATAGGCATAATATATCCGCATGCACACATATATAAAAATATATATATATATATATATGTGTGTGTGTGTGTGTGTGTGTGTGTGTGTGTGTGTTCTATATCGCATGAGGCATACATGTGTCTGTCTGTGTGCTTCTTACTGCATAAACAGTCGGTTTAAAATATCCAATGTATTATCCATTTCTGCGATGACATTTTACTCATTCGTACATAAGAAACGATTGTAGTGCCTACTTTTGTGCTAAAGTGTTTTCTTGAGATCGTTATCGATGTCTACTGGCCAACGGTTATATTTTTTGCTAATCTAAATCTATTTCCCACTTCGTGATGATATTTCCCTAATATAGAAGGACATTTGTTGTGTTTTTGAAAAGATTTCAGAACATCTCTGTCTGAAAAATGTGCAAAAATAGAACTATTTTGGATATTGATTGTACTTTTTCTACATTTTCTTCGTAAATCTTCCCGAATATATATACAAAAAAATCTGTGTGCATTTATTTCAGCAAAAGACGATGAAAATGGATAAAATATTAATATTTCAGTCATGTTCCCCAATATTTTGAGAAGTGCTTTGGTCGAATACATTAAGCAGACACAACCTTATGCGCATATACCGTGTCGTGTCTGCCGAGGTAAGTTTGAAAATATATGCATGTGTGTTAGCAAAATATAAAAGAATACTTAGAATGCGTCAGTTTATCAGATGTTTATGCAAAGAAAAACCAAAAGGAAAAACATAACTGCGAATGTTCGCAGTGAATTGATGTATTGATAAAACATCACCGGTCCCTATTGTCATGAGATTAACAGCATTTTAATGCTAATATATATATATATATATATATATATATATATATATATATATATATATATATATGTGTGTGTGTGTGTATGTGTGTGTGTGTAAGTCAGCCATGAGATATGAAAATCAGGTCTGCCGGCAGACAACACAATGGTCGTCCAAGTTTTCATTAAATGAGATATGGTAAAAAGAGTTATTGAAATGTAGAAAAAGTGGGAGAATATTGTTACACCCTAAGGGAAAGTAAACAGTATGTCTGGAATGATAGTGTGACGGAGTGTAGAAATGTTACTTAACTAAAAATATTCATTTTCTGACATAAATATTATACATTTATTCATAAATGTCATGTATGTGTTTCTTTACGTCGGAATGCATACACTTTTACTTTGTTTGTGATTTAAACAGCAAGTGTAGCAATGTTTTCAAATTCATTGTTCTTGTAAAGAATCATGAAATGTTTATTTATAGACAAAACATGTATTGAAATTTTCTCACCGTGTAATATTTGTGTATATTCTAGTTGAATAATACACCAACGTATAGTAGAATGATTACATTGAACCAATTCTTGGTATAAACATAGACCTGTTGGTTCACTGTACCGTGCTAGATAATTCTTCCTGTCAGAATCTCTTGCACAATTATAAGATTAAACCAGGTGCTGTAAACGTAAGGACTAAGAATGGTCCACCGATCCTCCAGGGCTACCAACCCTGCCCCATAAAAAGAGTTTGTTACGAAAAGAGTAACAAAATGTTGCTGCCCTACACACCATTGGGTGTAAAAGAGTGAGATGATGATAATGAATGACTCTCATTCATTCTTTGCCCGATACAGCTGGCCGGATTTTTCTGCTTTAATTCTTGATATAATTCAACAATTCATCTGGAATATCATTGCTCCTGAGTATTCACACATTTACGTAAAGAATTAGATGTGGTTCTACAGAAGGATGTTGAGGATAACATTAATGGAATAGGTGCACATTGACAATTTTTTTGCAAAGGCAAATTAAACAGGCAAGAACCTGAATGAACTATGTTGTTTTAAAAGTTATCTGGAGAATTGACAGCTCTGATTATTTTGAACATTTGAAAGCTGTGATTATTTTTAATGGAACTTCAAAATGATTTATTTTTACTCTCAATATTTGAAAAGATCTGATTTCTATTAATGAAACTTGGAAAGGACTTTTTTTATCTGAAAATTGAATGCTCTGGTATTTTTAAACGAATCCCTTCTCTGTTATAAACTTGAACTCCGAAAATTGTATATTCTGCTTTTGTCATTATTTTTTTTATATAAAGACTTTCTTTTGTAACTCATCCAGGCGTTTTCGAACTTATTCATTTATCTGTTTTATTTTGGTGCTGTAATTATATTTTTAACAGTGAGTTCATTGTTGTAATAGACGTCTTGAGGACCATCTACGGTGACGAAATCCCCACGACTAGCAGTCCGAAATCGTCGTCATAATTGCTGCCATTTCGACATCATAATCGTAGCAGGTTCCGAACCAGGGCCAGCTAACCAACCAGCCAGCCGGCAGACGAGTGACACACTTAACAGCATGAGGAGACAACTAAAATTTTAGAACATCTAATGTGGAATGAGGACTTGGTGAATCTGATGCACACGGAACAGACAGAGGAGACGAGAGATATGAAAAACAACGCATGACATACTTGATTGACTTGAGCAGATGGTGAGGAAGGCAGGAAGTGTGATAAAAGAAGAATAAGTATTAAGAGCGGCAAGGGATAGGGAAATGGGGAAGGCCGTGATCGTCTACGTCCAGAATTGAACGACATACAGAAGAATATGACTACATTCTAAAGTAAGTTTATTATACTCTTGTTTTAATAATAAAACTCTTCTTCCTTTTATGTACCATACATTTTTAGGGCGTAGGCGATCATGGCTTTCCACATCTCCCTAGGCCTAATGGCTCTTAGCACACCGCCTGTTACACAATGCAACCTCTTTCCGTCAAATATATTATCCGCTGTTTTCCCCTGTCTCTTTTCCCTCTATCTGGCCTGTTAGTATCAGGTTCTCCAAGCCCTCCTTCCTCATTGCATTTTCCAGGAACTTTAGTTGTCTCTTCCCAATTCTCAGTATTAATTTTCTTTTCCTTTTCATTCTTTCCAAAACCTAGTCATGTGCTCACATGCTCGGTCTATATCCGCAGCATCCTTCTGTAGAACCACATTTCAGCTGCTTCAAATTTTCCTTCATCTTCGAAGATATTGTCCAACATTCACTGCTATATTGAAGAACCGACGTCACATAGCAATCCAGTACTCTCCACTTTATAGCGAAATTGTCCGGTTTCTTAATACTTTACTCCACTTCTGGAATACTGCATTCACCATGCCAATTCGCCTTCGGATCTCTGTGTCGCACTTTCCGTCTTCTGTTAGAACACTTCCTAGATTTTAATTTTGTACCTGCATGATTTTAGTGTCCCTCAACTGTATTTGGCATTTTGGGCTGCCCTTTTTGCTGATGACCATGCATTCGGTTTTCCTGCAGTTTATTTGTGGTCCTTTCTTGTCACTCTCTTCAGCTATCTTCTGTAGAAGGTCTTTTAGTTTCTTTTCCGTGTCTGCTATCAACACTGATTGTTTCAATATCAATGACCTTTTTCATTTAAATCTCTTTATTGAAATTTATTTTTGTAAATGATTAAAATAGATCTAAGTTGCATCAAATGCAGAAGCATATTACATTCCACTCGAGTTAGTTATATTCCCTTATCAGCATATGTCGTTTAGAATTATCCGAATTCATCACTACCCGACACAACCGTGGTTTAAAATTTGATTATAGATTAGATAGTTTAAACTGTCAACCTGTTTTTTTCGGCAAAAATTCTAATTATTTTCCTGTTAAAATTGCGAGGGGTAAGAACAATATTATACGCTAATATTTTCTTCTTTTGAAATTCTTGGTTGTAAAAATTTCTTCCGGTTTCTCACCAGCATTGATGTTGGAAAACAAAAGGCAACGGTAATTTTCTTGTTTTGTCTACTTGATTTTTTTCTTGTTTTGTCTACTTGATTTTTTTCTTGTTTTGTCTACTTGATTTTTTTCTTGTTTTGTCTACTTGATTTTTTTCTAAACAATTTTTCTCCGATTATTTCAGTCTCAGCACTTCATTGCTTTGAGGTGGATTATCTTCTTGCTTGATTTGAAATGATTAATAACATCTAAGATATAGGTTTAACAGAAATGCATCATGCATAACATGGGGATGCTATGAAGAAACTGTATTTTCTTTCGTAATAGAATATTTACTATCAGCAAGAATATTTTCCGGTGTTACTCATGTCGAAAATCTGAGAAACTTTAAACAATCAAGTAAACACACACAGATATATCTAAATATGAGGACGGGCAGATATTTTCATACGCTGACAATGAAAGATGGATATCAAAACCGTACAATCTCGCATGTAATAATCTCAACAGTTTTTGTTAATAATTACATTGTTTCTTTAAAGATAAAATGTCACTTGTCTGTTTAAAGTACATTTTTAATCCAGTTGGACAATCACTTGAGCTGAAATAACCTTGGAAAAGGTATCAATCAGTTTCTTCTCTCCAGTTATGTGTATATTAACAGAACAGATTGGGTTCTATAGCCTTGGCTGGTAACCAGTCTACCGCAAAAACTAATGTCAACCTACTGCTGGATAATCATTTGCCCAGTCAGTCATGTCTCTTTCGAGATATGATCGCTCAAGCATGTATCCCCTATGGCACTTAACTGACTGGTCAAACGGTGGATAAGACGTCAACAGCAGATATATGTCATCATCCTTGCAATACACGTTCCAACCAAGTGGTTTTTCATACTGGGGAACAGATGATATTCATATTAAGAGCATGGTGTGAGTGATCAAACATTTCAAGTCAGAGTCACACGCAGCAGCCATTGTAACTACGGACTTGCTTACAGATGGATTATGCTGGTGAAACAAATACCCAATCGTTAGTTTTACTGAGTGTTTATGATGGATAGTAATTCAAAATAACTTCAGAAATTTGGAATATTACGCTACATTTATGGTGCTGGCTTTCTGAAGATGAACATGAAATGCTATGTCTTTTGCATCTCAAAACGATGAAGACATCTTTTTTTCTGCAGATGAAATAAAGTTGGCCATCTTTGGGGAGTTGGGGAGAAGTGTTTCTACTGCATTTATTATCGTTTAGTTTCTGGCTGAAAGCGATGAACCAACCATTTTTTTGCAAACTTCCAAGGAAACCAGCTCCATCTGCCTCAAATAATGTCAAATTATTCTGCCATGTGATCAAATGGTATGCGCTTAAATAGTTGTTAGAAATCAAACTGAACAGGATGCTTTGTCATGCTAAATTCATTGTGCAGAATATTCTCAAGCCTCTCACGGAATATTCTAAGAGCATTGCCTGCTTGATTCATAGTTGATCATCTGTCATTTATTACCATATGGTGAACATGATCAATGTATTTTCACGGTGGCGGCAGTTGCAAGACATCAAGACTGCAGGCTAATTTCAAGTATCCCCATCCCCTCTCTCAATTCAACCGTCTAATTTTGCATTCTTGATGAAACTACAGGGTCATCGGCTAATGTAGCATCTATGCCAGCATGCATATCCATGGGATCTAAACGCTTTTTCCCAAGGTAATTGATAACTCGATGCCAAATTATCCATTTTCAACACAAGTCGTTACTAGTTACGACTGATATGATTTTTAACGGTTAAATAACTGCTTCAGGAATTAATACGAAGGATTTAAATTAATGCATATAAGAATTCTCAGCTCTGTTTTTTGCAATCACAAACAGCCAATGATCTGAGCAACCCACTTCGTAAGTATTAATATACACATATATTTAAATAAAGTTTATTACCAATAGATATCTTAAGTGAGCTAGTTACTTTTAAATTAATATTCTGATGAGAGATAAAGGTCACAGCCATTAACCGAAGTTATTTCCAAACTCAATAATATTTTAATGCCGGTAATCTATACCACTTACTAGTGAAACATACTCGCTTGGAATTTAGAGTTATCCTTCTATTTGACTGGTTGCCAAACATGGCTAGACACCCTAAGCTTTCCTGCTATTTAAGCCATAGCTCCAATAAAGATATGGATGACTATATTTCCTAAACTTATTTCTTCGGAAGTGAACTCAACTAACTCGGGCTTAATTCGAAATCGACTCTCTGCTTTCGCTACAGCTACACTGTCTGCTCTTTCCTTAATTTCATCGTTTTTCAATTGCACTCTTGCTATTTTTGTTTCAAGAACTGCGTCTGTGACGTTTCGCTTTCGCTGGGAATACATATACATATGATGCAATAGCATATATATTAATAAAATATTTTTAATCTACTCCCATTCAAAAAAAAAGTGATAAAAAACTTTCTTACATCAATTTATCGTTGGAACTTCTTAGTTTTTACTTACGAAGGATTTGCCATTGTTTCAAGAATCATGCGGAAAAAGCAAATCTTGAGGAAGTTGAAACATTCATGTTATCTTTTTCGTCAAATCCTGTATGAAACTAACGATACAATATGTATTATATATATTTATATATTGTTTAACAGGAACAAAAGAGTGCTTGACAGTTTTAAGGCAATAAAAACTAACCTACTCTTTGTTAATCATCAGTGCGAGCTCTCTCTGCGTTTTATTACCCTGCTTGATGCTAATCTCGTGGTGCCTTCTCGGGTTAACATTCTTGTACATTGTATGAGTGCCACTAATATGCAGTAGCAGCAGCTGTAACGAAAGTGAAAAGATTCAGTGAGTGCAGTAAAAACTTAAACATCACTCATCAGCACGTAGTTTAGGTTTAGGCCCTCAAGATCTACACTGATAACTGTACAGCACACACGCCCACACGCACACACATACATATACATAGTTTTGTGAATTAATAAAGATACGTAGGTGAATACACACGTGTATATAAACCTTTTTAAGTGTTAATAAAACAGTGCTAAATACAGTATAAACAGAGCTATTCTTTGCATATATAATATTCTTTATATATATTAATAGAACAGATTGGGTTCTATAGCCTTGGCTGAAACTAGTCTACCGCAGAAAGCAATGGAAAATTAATGCGAGATAATTTTCTGCCGAATCAGCCATGTTTCTTTCGAGACATGATCGTCCAAAGCCTGTATCATGTATGACAATGAACTGAATGTTTTATTGATAAATGTTAGTGAAAAACATGTCACTGAAAGCATTGTCGATTGCTAGCAGTTAATTTGTCTATCTTTTTGGTAGCATACGCTCGCCAGGGGTATATTGTTGTACATAATCGGTAAAAACCAGTTAGGTTGGAAGAATGTCGAAAATTCAGATTCGAATTGACTTTCTCTGTCTATTACAATGTGAAATGGAACACCCAATCTAGAGATCAATAATTCTAAGAAAGCTAATGATACTGATTTCCCTGCAATTTCTGAAATTGGGCATCCTTCAATCTATCTGGAGTTTCTATCAATACATCAATATTATGGTTTACAAAATAAAGATCACTAGAGTTTGTTACTGACTTTAAAGACCCGGCAATATCAATATGCACCGTCTGGAAGCGGCTATAGTGCTATGCGAACGGTTGCACATTACTCTTTGTATATAATGTTATTTTCGTTTGCTGGCACTGTTGGCATTCCTTACACTAAGTTTTTATCGATTTGGCCATCTCGGGTCACTATTATCTGCAACTTGGTTTATGGTATAGGATACAAATCCTATATCATCCAACAGTTAATTAAAATTCATAATGTAAAATTGTACACCCACAACATCGGATTCAAACGAACAAAAACATTTAGGGAAAAACCCAGACCAAGGAAAATTTCACAAGTCAGTGTAAAAAGTAAAATTGCACACCCGAAAAACCGGATCCAAACGAATAAAAATATTTGCAAAAATCTAGACCAAGGCAAATTCCACAAGTCAGTATGAAAAGCAAAATTCTGGATTCTAATTGTATAGGAAAGAGAAAATTAATCAGTCAAACATTTTTTCACTCCTAGAGAAAAAATGCCCGCTGAAACCGTTGATATGAGAAACTTTACAATTTAAACCAAGTTTACTGACCGGTCAAATGTAGTCAGAATGGGAGTAGTATCTGATAGCATCTCACAATATAAGAAGAAACTTAAAAGCTGATTCAGTCACGTCTCGCCAACCAATTCTTCCAACTTTCTTTTCTTCATTTTTGCCCCACGCCTCCAAAGAAAACAACAACAGCAACAACAACATGGACACTCTGTCTGCGATAAGTAACATTCCTTTATTCCTTCTTTCTCACCACATCATCAACCTACCGGAAAAAGAAATAGGCCATAAGACATTACAATTTGAACAATTTCTTAACTACAAAGCTGCATGCATTTTCTCAATGAACATTTTTCTTCTCACAAATGTTATAGTTTTCAGTTAACAAAATCACACTTACATTTTTCTATTTAAAAATTTGTTATTCGGTTAATAAATATTTAAATATAATGTACAAGCAAGATATGTTAACCTTCCACATTTCAACATCCACCCTTCAACCTGATTGTGTGGACTTCAGTCAGGTTTGGCACACAGCCAATTTACCAAGCATCACCGAGGCCCCCAAAATAGTCAATCATTAATAACATTTATTCTTTAAACAAAGTGTTTAAATTTTAATATTGCTAGGTACGCAGCTAATAGTTCCTTGTCAAACGTGGAATATTTTTGTTTTGTTTGAGATAATTCTTTTGAAACGAACCCAATGGGAATATTTTGATTATCAATCATTTTTTGAAAAGATACACCTACGGCATAATTCAAGTTATGTGTAAATAGCTGATTATTAATAACCTTCCAATCGGGGAAAGCTTGAGAGTTTACATTTGTTGAAGAGTTCTTTATATTTTTAAATTATTCAATCTCTTTCTTAGTCAATGTTATTTTCTTAGATTTTTCTTCGAAATGCATTCGCTCTGTCAACCCTAATATTATGTTGCTGGAATTTGGTACCAGAATCATTTGCTTGAGGAAATTGAGTAACTTCATTACGATTTTTAGTATTAATTTTCAGTCAATCAGCTGAGATGGGAAATTCTAGAAATTCGAAATAACTTGAGTTTGATAGCGTTGATATTTCGATGGGGAGGAATTACATTTGAAAATTTCTTTATGAAATAATTGACTGTTATATATGTAGAATTATCTGGATAAACATCAATGTACGTTATCGTAGAAAATAGTTGTTTTTGTTGTATCTATTAGTTTACTATTAGTAGAAGCAATCAATAGTTCATACTGGCTCAGTAAGTCATAACCAACGAGAGTTTAGTCATTTCTGCAACAAGAAAGGTACAAATGAACTCTTCTGAGAATATTTAATTTTAATGTTATTACTGCTTGAGTAGAGGATTCTATTCTTACACAATTAGCTGATAAAATAGATATGTTGGTTGGGTGGATGATGACACCGTTTAGAAATTGTTTCGACATTACTGATGCAGAAGCTTTTGTGTCTACAACAAAATTCATTTTCTTAGCCCCTAACTGTGCGGCTACTTCAGGAAACGAAGAATATGCGGATTTATATCTAATACAAATGAATTGCGTCTTGAACACGGCTGTGCTTGCACATATTTCTTATTAAGCCATTTGCATCAGGGTTTGCAAGGTTTTGCATCTTCAGCGAAGTAAATATGCGATTGACAGACGTTGGTCTCATGATTTTTGTGAAACGGAGAGATACAAAGTGAAGTTTCTTTTGTTGTATTGTGGTATCGTTGCGGTTGTTCTTGCTGTTCTTGTTGCTGTCTTTACCTGGACAATTTTTGGAAATGTGTCGTTTCTTGCCTATTGAAGTACAGAAGGAGGACATCAGAAAATTTTTCTGACTGATCTATTTTCAGATATGTTTGCGCGGTTTTCACTGGTGTTATAGAAAGCGACAGCGCTTGTAAAAATTTGTGTCGTACAATATCTTCATTTACTTCTATGCGACATACTGACGACATCAATTCTTTTAAGTAAATCGAAGATCGCCTTAATATTGCTGAAAATGACATCAGCTTGTTGAGCATCTCTGGTTCCGGCTGTTTGTATGCATTGATTGCAACTTCTTTCAATGAATATTAGTCATTTGAATGTAATATATTTGTAGTTATTTTTCTACTATTTCTATAGAAAGAGCTGCCAAAGCGTGGTAGAAATTTTATCTTGCTTGTATTATGGTTGCACTGTTAAACTGTGTCTCCATTATAGCAAAGCCGGCGATTTCAATTGTATTCAATGAATACGGGTAATTTGATTGTCATGGCTTGTATGGCTGGATCCTGGTTGATGATCATTTGTTCTGAATACCCTACTTCCGTGTCGGTAAATTAAAGATTTTCTGGAGTTAGCCAAGGGAAGTCAAAAGATTTGTCTTTGCAAAATGTTGAAAATGCAAAGAAATTCCAACATTTTGACTACTGGTAAAGAATGCTGATCTAAACTATGGATTATACAGGTTCTTATTTAGTTTAGACTAGCTAAAGAATATTTGATTAATCCATGTTCATGTTTTTTTATATTTTACATATATTTTCTTTCAGAAAGACTTTATTTGTTCTTTGTCTCAAGTTTCTAAAAGAATATGTTTACATTGAATTTAAAATGTAATTTTTTTCTTCTCTCTTCTTTAATGTAAAAATATTTAGAGCGTTCTTGTCTCTCCTCTCCCTTCCGTTACCAAAAAAAAAAACAAAAAAAAAAACAAAACAAAACAAAAAAAAAACAGTGCTACCATCTCTAGTTCCGTCTCGGTAAATTAAAGATTTTCTGGAACTAGGGGAATTGATATATATATATATATATATATTTTTACAGGACTACTTCTTTGAACTTATACTATATATATACTTAATACTTGTTCTTTCTTCTACCCATCTTTTCTTTTTTTATATACGGGATGTTAGCAACCCGGTAAGAAAAAATTAACCTGCAAAAGGCGGAGGAACTTTAAATGAGTCAACGGCCAGCTAACTAGAGGTGGTGTCTTAATAAATCACCGTAAAAAAAGGGAACAAGTTACCACTCCACTATCTATCTATCCTGCGTATAATCATGTCTATA
Source organism: Ascarosepion bandense (assembly GCA_037127315.1). Lineage (NCBI taxonomy): Eukaryota > Metazoa > Mollusca > Cephalopoda > Sepiida > Sepiidae > Ascarosepion > Ascarosepion bandense. Next base: position 310,528 of record JBBBDQ010001673.1, read on the forward strand.
GAACGAAAATATATTAAACCTAACGGCGTGAAGTAGGTTGGTTCCAAAGAGAGCAATTCCTCAACCCGTTAAGGACCGACATGAGGAACAGGTGTCACCTGACCGTCATCCGGTGACTGTTAGAAACAACGGCGTAAAGGGGACCGTTTTTGCCAAAATATTTCCCTGGCCCGGAAAGAAACGACATGAGCAACAGGTATCTCTGGACCGTTAACCTGCGACTGTGAGCAACAAAGAAAGTATTAACTTGGGGACATGGAAATTCAGGACGTTAAACAGCTGCGGACAACTAGAGAATGTCAAGCAGGAAATGAACAGACTAAAAATTAGTATTCTGGGAATATGCGAAACCAGATGGCCAAATAATGGAGACTTCGACAGCGACAACCAAAGGTTAATATACGCCGAAGGCAAAAAAAAAAAAAAATGAAAACGGAGTCGGTTTAATACTGGACAAAGAAATGAAGAAATGTATTTTGGGATAGTGCCAGTTCTCCGAAAGAGTTCTCCTGGTCAAACTGGAAGGAAGATCGTTCAACATAGCAATTGTAGTCATCTATGCACGAACAACACAAAGCATCGAGGAAGAAATAGAATCTTTTGATTCCATTCTAAAGAAGGCCAAGGTCCAATGTAAAAGCCATGAAATCAGGATCATCATGGGAGATTTGAATGCCAAAGAAGGCAAGGAGAATGAAGGTATGACTACTGGCAACTTTGGTTTACTAATCCGCAACGAACGAGGGAAAAATGGGTCCAATGGTGCATAGCAAATGACCAGGTAATAATGTTTCAAGAACACCCACGACGTCTATGGACATCGAGAAGCCCAGGAGGTGACACGAAAAACCAGATGGACTACATAACCATAAACAGCAGATTCAGAAATGCAGTGGTTCAAAGTAAAGCCAAACTGAATAGAAACAAAGCAGCTGGACCAGACGGGATAGTCATAGAGCTGCTGAGAGCCCTGGAAGAATTTGGTATAGAGAAAATTGATAAATGGCATTTATAAGAGTGGGGTAATACCAGATGATCTCAGCAGGTCTATCTTCATAGCACTACCTAAGAAGCCAGGTGCAACCGAGTGCGAACTCTAGAGAACTATCAGTTTTATGAACCATATAACAAAACTGATCGTCCGAATCCTGATGAATAGAGCGAGAAGCAGAATCAGGCCAGAGATAGGACAAGAACAGTGTGGTTTCGTTAAAGACACAGGAACAAGGAATGACATATTTATGATTAGGATGCTCTCTGAAAGGCCAATACAAATGAAAAAGGACTTATACCTGTGCTTCATTGATTACGCGGAAGTTTTTGACAAAGTACATCACAAAGAATTGATGGAGATGCCCGGCAGCCTGGACATATTTGGGAAAGACTTGAAAGTAATCAAGAATCTTCTCTGGCAGCAAACCGCTTGCATACGGCCAGGTGATGAATTGAGTAGATATACAAAGATAAAATGGGGCGTAAGACAAGGATGTGTCTTTTCACCGGATGTGTTCAAATTGTACAGCAATAATATTTTGAGAACACTAGAAATTATGCCTAGATTCATAATCAGAGACCAGAATTTAAACAACCTTAAGATACGCAGATCATACAGTGCTGATAGCAGACAGAGAAAAGAAACTACAAGACCGCCTACAGAAGGTGACTGAAGAAAGTAACAAGAAAGGACTAGAAATAAACTGCAAGAAAACCGAATGCATGGTCACTAGTAAAATGAGCAGCCCAATGTGCCAAAGAAAGATCTGCGATACTAGAATCAAACAGGTACAAAAATTTAAATACCTGGAAAATGTTATAACAGAACACGAAACTGCGACACATAGATCCGAAAGCAAATTGGTATGGCGAAGTAAGCAATCCAGAAATTGATTGAGGTATTAAGGGACAGGTCAATTTCGCTAAAAACAAGGAAGAGAGTACTAGATTGCTACGTGCTGTTGGTCCTTCAATATGGCAGTGAATGCTGGACAATATCATCAAAGATGTAGGAAAAAACTTGAAGCAATTGAAATGTGCTTCTACAGAAGGATGCTGCGATTTTCATGGATCGAGCATGTGAGCAATGATGAGGACTTATAAATGATGGAAACAAAAAGGAAATTAATAGTGAGCATCAGGAAGAGACAGGTGAAGTTCCTGGGACATGCAATGAGGAAGGAGGGCGTGGAGAACCTGGTATAACAGGCCAGATAGAGGGAAAAATAGACAGGGGAGAGCAACGGATGACATATTTGAAGGACCTAATCTGGATGACGGAACGAGGGTTGCATGGTGTAACTGGAAAAGGCGTGCTCAGAGCCACCATGGATAGGGAAACGGGGAAAGCCATGATCGCCTACGTTCTGAAGAGACAGGGCACATAGAAGAAGAAGAAGAAGAAGAAGAAGAAGAAGAAGAAGAAGAAGAAGAAGAATTTTCCTTTTTCTGACATTCTGGTTGAAATTTCTTTTAACTTCGGGTCTCTTAAATATATAGGTGGTTATCAGTTATAGTGGAGCGTGTTCAAACAGATTAGTTTGATTTGTCCTTGTTAGATAACCGACCTTAAATTTTTAACAAAAAAAGAAAATCAAGATTGAAAAAAATTATATATATATAAACACAGGTTTTATAAATAAATTGAATATGTATCTCTGGTTGATAAAGTATTGTTAAAAATAGGTAGCTCCACGAATTGACTTGAAAAACAACATAGTATGTAGAAAAAAGGCCCCAGACTAAATAAAATAATTTTTGTCGATAAAATGTTCATGTTATTATTAAGAGTATAAATCTTAGTATTTTTAATTATTTTATAAATTATTTTAACACATTCAAAATTGTGGTATAAAAACTTGTTTTTCTTTCGTCCGCGAGTGACGTAATTTTTACAAAGGTTTATTACGTCAAGCTTAATATTACGTAAGTTACTTTGTACCAGTAAAAAACAATTTAAGTTGGAAACTCGTGCAAAAATTAAATAAAGGGCAGAATATTAATGAAAGATTCACAACTTATTCATGAATGAATAAAATCAGTTTTAAACTAATTATTTTAAAAAAAACTTAGTAAAAATATTTTTTACATATTTTACCCCTCACCCCACAAATTGTTTTCCAGAAATGTCTAGAAATTCGCGAGAGTTTGCCTATGTAACTAATATTAATTAAATTCAGGAGTTATTGGGAAACGTTAATCAACTGTCATTGTTTTTTCTTAATTAGCAGTTTTTCAGAAAATCTGCTCCGAATTGTGAAAACAAAAAAGCAATAAAAACAGGCAATGTTTTTATTTAGATATTCTTTTAATTAGTTTATAAACAATATATTTTAAGGATATCATGGTCTGAAAAGAAATTCAGTGTATCATTAATTTTTACAATAATTGTTTTATTTTTATAATAAATTATAAATATCCAAAACTGTTTTAAAATTTCCTTCTTCATAGTTTACTCTATGTTATTAAATAAATATATGAAGAATATATTTGCTAATCGAAAACTGAATAGGTTAATGTTAATAATTGAGCTATTCGATTTTTAAATAAAAAATGTGTGCGTATGATGATCGGTTTTTATTTTTACGGGTGGTCGTATGGGATATATATCATATATGTTTCAAGGTAAGGGAAAAACAAATTATGTAATCATTTTCGACATGGTAAAATTCTTTCATCCGCTTCCGTGTTCGCCATGCCCTACTTTTCAACACGAAACGGGCGTTCCAAATCACCCCTTCAAAATATAAATCAAGTTTTACCTTTTAATTCCTAGTTTCGCAATTTTGTTAAAAAAAATTTATTTGTGAAATTCACAAATTTTGGATGTACCTAATCAAAATATTACAATTTTGTTTTTCATAAAACATCTTTAATGTTAAGGCTATGGAGCTAAACTAACTAAAAGTCTATAAAATATTTCCTAACTGCAGTAAAAAATAAATGACAGTAAATGATGGGGGCGTTGAAATGAAATAAAAATATGTCAAAATTATTCACGAAATAAAAATAATTAATATTAGTCAGACCTCTCAAATACACATAGAAAGGTAAAAGAATGCCTCTGTTTTCTGTTTGAGATAAAGCCATGGGAAAAAAAATCTGAACCAGACGAGTTGAAAATTTGAGCTTCAACAACCTGGAGTGGTAGGGAATCTCGACATGGATCACAACAAAAGAAAAAGTCGAAAACAGGCCAGGACCAACACGTACTCACATAAACTAAGTACACTAGTATAGACTAAGAATGTGCTTTGTGGTGCAAAGAATATAAACTCGGAACGACAAATCGGGGAGACGAATTCGAATTGCAGTTGAATTCCTTGCATTCACTTACTCACAAATACCTTACGGAAAGGTATTAATCCGTCTCTGCCCTACAGTTATTTGTTAAATAATAAGACAGATCGGGTTTTATAGCCTTGGCCAGCAACCAGTCTTTTGCAACCTACTGCGGGATAATGTTCTGCCAGTCAGTCATGTCTCTTTCGAAACATAATCTCCAAATACTTATAGCTCTTAACTGACTTAACTGTGTGGAATACCCTTGCCAGGGGAGGTTTCCATAAGAAACCATCCCGGTGTGACAAAGAGACATAAAAGAGAAAATCATAACTGACCCCATTCACGAGAAATCAGGTTTGCTGCAGTCACCCATTTGTCACTGAAATCTGTTGAAAACACTCGCTTTCTATCAGTTCTAATCTTTATTTTTAGCGGATGCCTAAAAATACTGGATTAGATCCTCATGAAAAAGACGATAACCTCCCAAACCTTTCTCCATTCACGTCTACTAAAACACTGTTTGGTCCGTGGCCAGCAGCAATAGAAACAAAATCCACACAGACTCAAATGGTGCGAATACGAAACTAATTGTAAAAGGCCTGCGAAGCCGTTTCTCCTAACACATTGTTACACCGTTCACAATTTGGCAAAACCATTTAGACCTATATAAATGCGTTGCCATTAGAAGACAGCCTCTTCCAAACCAGTCACCAGATTGCTGAAATAATTCGCCGCTGAAGCCCAAGACTAATACAAGCCGATCACGTTACGTAGTGGATAATTCGCGATCCCCTCAATTAGAGCACGATTGAAGATTCGCCTAGCACTGGTAACAGGCGAAATTACTCGTGCTTATATTCAGATTTGGGTGCTTGACAATATCATTTGTAATTCACTCCCGGGTTGTGATTCTGGCCTTTACATTGGTCGACGAACAAACTTCTGCGAGCAAGCAAATAGACCGTATGAACTGTTTCTGAAAGTTCAAGATTATATCAATTTTTTGCTTTTAGTTATTTCCTGGCTTTCTATTGGCCGAGAAACAGTTTTTGTTTTTGTTTGGATCTGCATTTGTGTGTCTCTGCTAAGCAAATTTGTTAATTCAAAGCATTATTTTTTAAGAAAATAACCAACCCGAGCTTAGCATATGCATTTTAAATCTGGATCTTGTTTTGTATGCTTCAACATCAGTTTTATATCATTATCCTAATGTATGCAAACTTTATATATATTTCCGATATAAACTGGAATTTTAATGTGCTAGTCTTATATTTTCGCACTTGCAATTATTTGTAGGAGAGTCAAAATTATTATTAGTCGGGTAAAAGTAATTATTCTGCTGTGCCAAATATTTAATTGATATTTTACTATTATGTTGCAAAATAAATGTATCTATGTTTAACTCAGTTATTAACTACATTAACTTTTTTCGTTGAAGGTCTTTTTTAGTGTGCGTGCAGCTTAATGAATTATATTACAAAACTGATCCACTGAATTCTGATGAATAAAGCGAGAAGTAGTATCAGGTCAGAGATAAAACAAGAACAGGGCGGGTTCGTCAAAGACACTGGAACAAGTAACGCCATATTTATGATTAGGATGCTATCCGAAAGGGCAATACAATTGAAAAAGGTCTTCTACCTATGATTTATCGATTATGCGAAAGCGTTCGGCAAAGTACGCAACAAAGAATTGATGGAGATGCTCAGCAGCTTCGACATACTTGGAAAAGACATCAGAGTAATTAAGAATCTCTACAGGTAGAGATTCTTGGCTGCAGAGGGACAGTTAACAAATTCAGCAGTTTTACAAAAATAGAAACGTCGTAAGAAAAGGATGTGTCTTTTCACCGAATTTATTCAACTCATACAGCAAGACTATTTTGAGGACCCTAGATGTTATGCCGGGATTTTTCATCGAAGGCCACATTTTGCACAACGTAAGATCTGCTGATGATACAGTTCTGATTGCGGACACGGCAAAGTAACTAAAAGACCTTCTACAAAATGCAACTAAATAGAGTGACAAAAAACAACTGTAAATAAAATGCAAAAAACCTCATCCATGGACATCAGCAAAAAGGGCACCTCATAATGACAAATACAGGTGGGGGCTTACTAAAATATCGCGGTTAAAAAAATTTAAATATCTAGAAAGTTTTCTAACAGAAGACGGAAACTGCGTCACAGAGATCGGAAGGTGAACTGGAATGGCAAAGGACACGTTCCAGAAGCTAATATAGAATTAAGACACAGGAAACTTTCACTAGAAACAAAGAAGAGTGTACTAGATTGTTATGTGATGTCAGTTCTTCAATATGCAATGGAAGGCAATATCATCAAAGATGAAGGAAAAACTTCAAGCTGCTGAAATGTGGTTCTACAGAAGGATGTGGATATCATGGACCGAGCATTTGAGCAGGGCGAGGTGTTGCAAAGAATGTAAATGAAAAGAAATTAGTATTGAGCATCAGGAAGAGACAACCAAGGTTCCTAGGACATGCAATGTGGAAGAAGAGCTTGGTGAATCTGATACTAACAGGCCAGATAGAGGAAAAAATAGACAGAAGAAACTAGCGGATAACAAGGGTTTGAGCAGGTGGATTACAAAACGGGGATTGCGAGATGTTAGAGGAGAAAGCGAGCTAAGAGCCATTACGGATAGGGAGACGTGGAAGGCTATGATCACCTACATTGTCAAAGGATAATGCACGCAGAAGAAAAAGAATATTGTAAATGTTGGTTAATTAAATCAAAGAATAAGTATTCCATATTTGTTTGGACAGTATGTCTGAAGTATGGGTTAAATCCTCTGTTATAAAATAGGTAGCATGTGATAAATTTCGTAATAGATAAATATAATAAGTTCTTTGTGAAATTAATGGGCACCAGTCGCCAAACATCAAACGTTATTCAGTAAAAAGTCTTTCAAAGTCAATTCCGCAGTGAGAAGGATCGGCGTAGCTGGTATGGGCAGGACGGCGATTGACAGATTAATGCGATCAATTTTTTTCATCTCTCCCTTTAAAAAAAATATAGCGTGCTCGTCTCTCGTCTCAATCGCTATACAAAAAAACAAAAAACAAAAAAAAAACAAGCGTGTTCCGACCAGTTGTGTGGCAGTATAAAGATCTACTGGAGTGACCCAAACCAGCCAAAAGATGACTCTGCAAAAAGCACAACTTCATTCTTCTGACTACAGGTAATGTATGCTGATCGTATTCACTGCAGACAGGTCGTATAATTTAGACTACTTAAAGAAATTGCTGTATATATTGTATTACATATATTTTATTTCAGAGTGGCTTTTTTTATTGGGACGTTAGCATCCCTGTAGGTAAAAAAAATGTGTAAACCTACAAAGGGCGGAAGAAATCTCAAGGAATCAATGGCCAGCTAACTAGAGGTGGTGTCACAATAAACCACCGTGGAGAAGGCAACGGGATACCACTCCACTATCTACCCCCGCTCAGTCATGGTTACTTACGAAAAATGTATTAAAACCAACAGCGTGAAGGGGGTTGCTTCACAAGGAAACAACTACTCGCTCGGTAAGGACCAGCATGGGCAACAGGTGCCACCTGACCGTCATCCGGCGACTGTTAGCACCAACGGCGTAAAGGGGACATTTTACTCCAAAATTTGTCCCTCACCCGAGAAAGAGAGACATGAGTAACAGGTGTCTCTGGACCGTTACCCTGCTCAACAAAGACAAAACTACTTTCGGGACATGGAACGTCAGGACAGTCAACTGAGAATGTTATGCAGACTGAAGATCAACATCCTAGGCATATGCGAAACTAGATGGCCTAATAATGGGGATATCAGCAGCGACACCCACAGGATAATTTATGCAAGAGGCAAAAGCACTGAAAAAAGGGTCGGTTTAATTCTAAACAAAGAAGTAAATGAATGCGTTCTTGGATACTCTCAGCTTTCAGAGAGAGTCCTCTTGGTTAAACTAAGGGGGAAGGCCTTTCAATATAGCTATTATAGTAGTGTACGCGCCGACAACTCAAAGTTAGGAGGACGAAATAGAAATATTCTATTCAATACTGGACAATGCCAAGGCCCAATGCAAAAGCCAAGAAATTAGGATTATAATGGGGGACTTGAATGCCAATCTAATTAAAGATAGGGAAGGAAACACAACCGGCCTCTTTGGACTAGGGGACCGCAACGAACGAGGAGAAAAATGGGTCCAATGGCCAATGACCAGGTAATTACTAACATTTTTCAAGAGCACCCACGACGACTATGGACATGGAGAAGACCAGGAGGAGACACGAATAACCAAATACACTACATAACTATAAAAAAAGAGATTCAGCAACGCAGTGGTCCAATGCAAAACATATCCAGGTCCCGAATGCGGAAGCGACCACGTCCCAGTCATTTGCAAACTAAGGTTGAAACTCCCAAGACTAAAGAAACCCAGCACATCACCAAGGCTGCAATACGACACGCTCGTGAATGACCTCACCCTGCAGAAAGACTACAATGACAGCATGAGAAAGAAATATGAAGAACAAATTGGAAAAGAGCACTCAAAAACAATCATATTTGAGAAAAAGGAAATACTCCAGCGATGGGAAGAGTATATAAAGGATCTTTTTTACGACAGGAGAGAACAACCGAGAATACACAAGGAGATGGATGGACCGAAAATAGTAAAGTCCGAAGTGGAAGCTGCAATGGCCAAAATGAACATAAACCAAGCAGCTGGTCCAGACGGCATAGTGATAGAGCTGCTGATATCCTTAGAAAATATGGCATAGAAACAATTACCGACATAATAAACGAAATTTATAGCAGTGGAATAATACCAGACGACCTATGCAAGTCGATATTTATAGCACTGCCGAAGAAAAAAGGGGCAACCGAGTGTGAACTACACAGAACTATCATCTTAATGAGTCACATTACAAACTGATTGCCAGAATCCTGATGAATAGAGTGAGAAGCAGAATCTGGCCAGAGATAGGGCAGGAACAGTACGGGTTCGTTAAAGACACTGGAACAAGGAACTCCATATTCATGATTAGGATGCTCTCCAAAAGGACAATACAAATGAAGAAAGACTTATACCTATGTTTCATTGACTATGCGAAGGCATTCGACAAGATACGACACAATGAATTGATGGAGATGCTCGGCAGCCTCTACATTTTCGGGAAAGGCATAAGAATAATCAAGAATCTCTACTGGCAGCAAATGGCCTGCATACGGACAGGTAACGCTCTCAGTAGATTTACAAAGTTAGAAGGAGGCGTAAGACAAGGATGTATCTTTTCACCGGATTTGTTCAACCTGTACAGCGAGAATATTTTGAGGACCCTAGACGACACGCCATGATTTGCTATTGGAGGCAACAACTTGAACAACATAAGGTATGCAGATGATACAGTGCTAATTGCAGACACGGAAAAGCAACTGCAGGACCTCATACAGAAATTAGCGGTGGAGAGTGACAAAAAAGAACTACAAATAAACTTTAAGAAAACTGAATGCATGGTCATCAGGAAAAAGCAGGTGCAAAATTTTAAATATCTAGAAAGTGTTCTAACGGGAGATGGAAAGTGCGACACAGAGATCAGAAGGCAGAATTGGCATGGCAAAGGACGCGTTCCAGAAGCTGAGGAAAGTACTAACACACAGGCAAATTTTACTAGCAACAAAGAAAAGAGTGCTGGATTGCTATGTGATGTCAGTTCTTCAATACGAATAGTGAGAACTGGACAATATCATCGAAAATGAGGACAAAACTGGAAGCAGCGGAAATGTGGTTCTACAGAAGGATGCTGCGGATATCATGGACTGAACATGCAAGAAACGATCAGGTGTTGCAAAGAATGGCAACAAAAAGGAAATTAATACCGAGCATCAGGAAGAGACAACTTAAGTTCCTGGGACACGAAATGAGGAAAGAGAGCTTGGAGAACCTGATACTGACTGGCCAGGTAGAGGGAAAGAGAGACCGTGGAAGGCAGCGGATAACATATTTGCAGGGCCTGGTCTGGTGGATGACGGAACGGGGGTTGCCAAGTGTAAAAAGAACAAACATGCTAAGGGCCACAAGGGATAGGGAGACGTGGAGGGCCATGATCGCCTGCGTCCTGAAGGGACAGGGCACATAGAAGAAGAAAAAGAATTAAACTTAAATAAATGCATAAATGATAAATGTCTTTCAATTCGGGATGTTTCGGGAGAAATTTAGTCTTTTCTAAATAAACCTTTGCGATTCTAGAAGCATCTCGGGACGGAACGGAACGGAAATCTTCCTCTACACAAGCGTTTTGGGATAAAAGTAACTGAGGGAATCTTCTGTGGCGTGGCATCACTGAGGTCGTAAAAGAGAGAAGAAAAATGGTGGATGATTCGTAAGTCGGCCGCTTTTTTAATCATATCAACCCGAGCAAATTGGTAACGTCACTGATGCGCAGGGGGCTACGTAAGAGTGAAAAGATTGGAAAGAGAAAGCCGGAAACCACATCCTAAACAGAGAACAAGGGATGAGCCTCTTCGCCTGTTCAATAGACTTGAGTGGAGTGTGAACCTGGCAATAGGTTTGTCTATCTACTCCAATTAAAAAAAAAAAGAAAAAGAAAAAAAACAAAAGCTTAGGTTGGTGACTTGCTAAGTTTTAACTTAGTTAAAGTCCAGTCATGACAGAGGACTAAGGAAAAAATAAAATAAAATAAAGACAAAGATTCCACCAGTCAAAGAATTTTCTACTAAAAAACAAAACCACTCCTTTATTTAGGCATGAAAATTTTAAAATTAATCAAAGATTAAACAACAACAACAACAACAACAACAACAACAACAACAACAACAAAAAACTGGCTTACTTCTTACAATATTCAAGACAGTTGATACCATCCCAGAACACACATTGTTTCTGGCAGTGAGTTGGAAAAAGAAATTAACTTTTTGGCCATAAAGTGGCCTTGGGAGTGTCAATTAAATAGCCAAAGTGACCTATACAACAAGGTAACTAAAATACAGCCGGCCAAGAAAAAAAAAAGCAAAGAGAAAGAAGGAGGACTAGGGAAAATAAAATAAAATAAAATAAAGGCAAAGAATCCACCAGTCAAAGAAATTTCTACTAAAAAACAAAACCAATCCTTCAATTCGGCATGAAAATTTTAAAATTAAGCAAAAAATTAAGCAAAAGCAACAACAACAACAACAACAACAAAATGGCTTACTTTTAACAATATTCAAGACAGTTGATTCCATCCCTGGTTTGCGGATGGAATTAAGATGTTTCACGGCATGGGGCAATTTAATTGGGGTTGATAGGACATTATGAATTAAAAGCACACTTCTTCACTTTTACAAAAATTCACAATGACGTGTGAAATCCTGGTTTTGCCAAATAGAAAAAAGGATTTACCACGTGATTAAATTAAAAGCAAAAACGGGATCTCGCAAGTACATGTCAAATTGATTTTCTGACCAATGGAAGCGATTTGCAAGAATTAAAGATTTAGCGATTCAGTGCAAAAAAATCTAAATGACTCTAAAGGCTTTTCAGATGGGAGCAGCAAGACGACACACTAATATGTGGCGGGAGAAAATTCAAGTCGACCGTAAGGGCGAGTCGCTCATTCGTTCACTTTCTCCGTCCTTCTCTTGTGCTGATTCATTTCACTTTTTCTTCTCCATTCAATGATATTCCTACCAAAGAAACGCTCATACCTACCCACCTACATACGTAAGAATAAACTCTTTCCAAACATTACTACTACGAACATTTTTACAAATCTTGATACTCCTAACTTTCTCATTGAACATTAACATCTAAGAATTCTTGTTATTTTTTCAATCAATAAATTATATTTTAACATACAAAATTCATATTTTCATTGTTTCCCTCATCCAACATTCCAACCTTATGTATGACACATGGCCGATTAAAAACATTAACCATCTCCCTATAGCTTCATAAGAACTTTCCGTTAGATTTGTAGACGTTCGTCGTTTACGCTCTCAACTGGCAATTCACACAAGTGAAGAAAACGTTGTCAGGAAATTTGCGTCCAATTGGTTTCGTTATATATGATGCAGGAACGCAATATAATGTCTTCACCATCCACCACACACGTCATGTTTTAGAGCAACGAGTGGCATTATAACACATATATTGTAACGTTTTTTTTTTACTTTCTCTTTATATTTGCCTACATTGTTTCAACAGGCTATTCTAAACAAGTGTTGAGTTTAATTTTCTCTAATGCTTTAGTGTTATTTTTTTTTCACTCATCAAAAACTTCCTTGTTATTAGAATTAGTACATAAACGAAATTGATTTATGCAAGTCAATCATATGGTGATTTCCTTGCAAGTTAATAAGGTGGTGATGTCATTATTTGTATTGTGATCGTGCGAAACTTTAACTTACAATGTTCAGCTGAAAAATGTTCAGCTGAAAAATTACACACACACAAACACACACACTCACACACACACATATATATAGAGAGAGATAAAGAAAGACAGAGAGAGTTAAAGTTACAGAGAGATGGAAACTTCACACACACACACACACACACACACACACACACATATATATATATATATATACATAAATATAAATTTCATTAAAAATGATAGACAATGTATTATGACAGATTGTTATGATATTCTTTGTGTGATCTTATGATTTTCTGTGATATCATAAATGAGATTATGTGATCTTATGAAAGCGCTCGGGAAATTAAAGCATTTCGACAATTCTTTGTAATGTATGTTCTGAAAATATCATAGGTTACACTAAAAATTACATTCAATTTAAAACATAATACTCTTTCTGTTACTTTTATGAAACCTGCATAAAAGAAAGACTACTGCTCAAACACAGTATATATATATATATATATATATATATATATATATATATATATATATATATATACACAATGTGTGTTAATGCGTGTGTATTCAATTCTTTATTTATTGATTTATGCTCCTGAACCATTTTCGGAAATTAGAGAATAAACTTGTAATTATTTTAAAATAATTATTCTAACTTGTTTACGATTACATAATCTTACGGTGCACGCAGACTTTTTCTCTGCCTATTGAGCACTTATCTAAAAGAACATATTTTGCATAGATAGCTCAGACTGAATTAATAAATATTGTTTTCCGTCATGCTGTCCAAATTTTTGGTGATTGAGTGTAATTGCATTCTTGAATTTGTTACTAACAAACATACCACTGAATGCTATTGACGTTTTTAGGTTAAAACAGATAAAACGAAACAATTGCCATTTCCACTATTCTGCAGTTAATGCTAATTCTTCATGCTTTTATTCAATGTTCATTGCTTCTCGCTTAGGTTTGGAATTGTATGAGTTTCTTCAGTTATCAATCAGTAACCAAACAGAAAACAATTTCTAAATATATATTTTCAATATGATGTTATTAGAAAATTCTTCTCTCCCCAAGTAATATTAGATTTTCTTTGGATTTTTCTCATATTTATTTTAAATTCAATTTGATTAAATTACATCTTTCAATTTCCTATTAAAACTCTACGTATTATGACATCGAAAAGGTGTATGCACAAATCTGTGTTCCATGATAACAAGAATAATACACAAATTCGAACTCACTTCTTTAAATTTCTGCATATATATATATATATATATATATATATATATACCCAAACACACAGATATACAAGCAGACTAATATACACACACTTATCCAATTATTTGTCAGAGTTAAATTAGACCGGAATAAATTAGTATTTAAAAAAAAATGTTCAAACCATATATAATGTAGTGCTTTTAAATATTTTCCATTATGCAACCTTGGTTTAAACTTTTCGGTATCTTCAAAGGTTTAATATAAACTGATTCTCCAGTATTCAATTTTTTCGAACGTAAAACAGGGATTTTCAGAACGCACAATAGCTAGTTTAAAATAAATGAAATTTAAAAATAATGGATAAGTTTTGCAAAAAATTTAATCATGTTCATCCGGAATTGCATAATCCTAAAATGTATTTTCTGTTTGTTCACATCAATCCATTACTTTGAATGTTTTATCTAGTAGTATTTCTCTTTCTGGAAATAGTATTATGGCTAATTTATCATTTTTGCGCCATTTCCATCTATCACTTCTGTTGAAAGATCTGGCTGTTTTATATGCTCCATGTTATATCAGGGTAATTGCCATTAATTTCTTTTCAATTTTCACATGTTGTTAGACGGTTTGGTATAATTTTTAAGGCTTTCAAGTTTGAACGTAAACATGTGATGTAACCTACAAATCTTAACTCTCCTACATTGCACACCAATTATACTTTTCACTACATAAGTATCATGTACTTTTGTTTTGTAAATAACACCTTCTCGCTTACAATCCCCGTCAAATGCGCAGTTATTTTTTATCTCCATTTACATTTTCCGTTAACAGTATTGTCCAGCACGTTTACTTTTATGCTTTTTTTTGTTTTTACATTTTATATAATTGTTTAAATTACAAGTACAGTTATAACTTAATTTAACTTTTCCTTGAATATATTACGTGATTCCGAGGTTTTAGTTAAACGTTTATTAATTATTTTAAAATTATTCGCCCTTATTTGTATTCTATTTCTAAATTAAAAGCTGAGTTGGTCCAAATAATGTTTCGTTTCCTAGCATTATACTTAATTTCTTGCTTATCTGAGGTTTATATTCAAATTGATTTTATGTTCGTTTTCTTTTAAGGCAATTTATATTTTTTTAATGTATAATTGTTCTGTGAAAGATTTTAGATAACCTAGGTTTCATTTGCTCAAGAATGTTTTTCATTATGTTAGCAAGATGGTTAGATCCAGTGACATATACCGCAAATTTGTGTTTGGCTTCATAAACTGAGAGTCAGTGCCAGTTTGTAGATTAAATTCTACGTCTATATATTGGACGAATTTCTTATTAATTTGGGCCACTATTTCAAAAGGTTTATACGGAGACGACGGATTGATGATTGTGCCGGAAGAAAAGAAGAAAATTACAAGAGAAGAAAAAGATCTTTTCAAAATTGCCGAGGTGCTCTATTTGGAATTTGAAGTCGAAATGAATAAAATGTTGTCTAATATTTAGATGTCGGAATTACAAAAAATATTAAATACAAACACAGTAAATATAAGTTGTAAATTTACCCGTAATTTAGTAAAAACGGAAAAGACCCTGATATAACATGGAGAATATTTAACAAAAAATAAAATACAAAAAAATCTTATAAGGGCGGTGATGTCTGCAGATTGAACTAAGAGAACTTAGTCATAATATTGTTTCCCAAACGACAACGGTTACTAAATAAAAGATGCAAAATAATGTCTTGATGTAAACATAATAGAAAAAATAGTTTTCGGATCATACAAATCCGGATAAAAATGTGTAGAATTCGGAACACACCCCTCCCTCTTTTTTGAAATTTCATTAATTTTATACTTCCTGTTTAGCTTGTCTATATTTCTAAGTGAGGTAGTATTTACCCTATTGACATTATTTGGGCGATTGCATTTATCTTTACTGCCACGTTTCTATCACCTGATAAAGGCCGGAGCGAATAACAGCTGAAACGTCGTAAATATGTCAGTAAAAAAGAGTAAAATAGTAATAGAGTCTTAGTTGTGAGTTCAAAACAAATTCTGCAGATCCAGTTGATTTGAAAAAAAGACTGAAACTAAGGTTGCGTCATCGACTGATTCAAAATGAATCAGCTATGGGGCGTGTGTATAATGATAATGTACACGCTAAAAAGACTGCCTCATTCTATCGAGCGCCAATAGGTCAGACGTAGAATCGCCGACTGACGCCAATTCGGTCGGTTTTCAATCCTGGTTAAAAATAAATCGGATGTTTAATCTTACTAGTGGGCTGTGATATAGCGAAACGGATGTTATTTTTTCGGTGTTATTATATCCCCATGTTTGGCTTTAATGTGATTTCATTCTGTTTTAAGTGTTATTTGTTATTGATTTTTTGAATAACATTCGAACTTTAATGAAAACAATTAAATAAAAAAATTAATAAAATCTTAAAATTTTCTATATGCACTTGAATAGGTTGTATTCACATACGCGCAAATACCCATTGTAACTGTATGAATCCGTCATTTCTCTATACCGCAATGGGTTAAATAGAAGAACAGCTTAGCTTCTATAGGCTTGGCTGGCAACTAGCCTACCGCATAAAGTAATGCCAAACTCCTGCGGGAAAATCACCTGCCCAGTCAGTTATGTCCATTTCATGACATGATCTACAAACCGTGTATCTCGGATGGCACTTAACTGACTGAGTTGTTTAAATATCCATATGTTTGTGTGCAGGTTTCATTAAAAATGACTGACAAGTTTTTGTAGTTTTTTTTTATTTTAATGCAATTTTTCATTTGATATTATGACTTTTTCTTTTTGAAGCTGTAAATTAGATAAAAATATTTAAAAAAAGCGATTTCAGCTATATTTTTAGCAATTACCTAGGGTTGATTTCATATTTCTTGTAAGAGATTGTATGTAATGCGATGTGTTTTAGTAGAGTAGTGTGCATATTTTAGTGATCGACAAAAGTAAGCCTGTTGTTAGCGTATTTGTAGTAGATTTTGTAGAATGTTGGGGTTTTCCTTTTTACTAATAATGCCTACAATTCTTTTGGCCATTTTATGCATGTGGATGGAAAATTTTATTGATTTTGTAGAATTCTACAAAGGGATTGTTAGATGCTATGAGTGTATTAACTTAAGCTTTTAGATATTCGGTGGGTTACTATTTAATCTTGTAAATTTGATCAATCATTTAGGAAGTGCCGTAACTTCTTGTGGTAATCCATCTTACCAAAAATTACGTGACAGTTGGATTTATCGCCTCAGCGGATGACAATATTAGGATGATTTTAGTAGCATAGCGGTACTTTAGCGGAGAGTTTTGCTTGGATGCTGTTGTTGGTGTTGTGTGTTAAACCATCTTTTAGAAATTCAGCCTAAAGGAGATATCTGGGATTTGGATTGCGTTTTAATGTTTGTCCATTTTTACTTGGCGTAATGACTAGTGTAAGATTTCTATTTTGGTTTTTGCTTGTAATGAAGTTAAATTTTGGTTGGAGATGAAATGTTGACCCTTCAATCCTAGGACCAAATTATCATCTCCAGCTAAATGAAGTCGGTGCCTCTGAAGTCTTCTCCTGGGTGAACGCCGGCATTGATGCTTTTATCCCAGACAGTAAATTCCAATTTCAACCACAGCCAGCTTCATGGTTCTGTTCTGCTTGCTCGGCAACCATTGCCTAAAAAATTACTTCTTCCGGTTTCACCTGAGCGATGTGTCTGACTACAATAGTTTCGTAATGATGGAAGCGTTTCCTAAATGTTGCTGTTGTTTGCTGATAAAATGAAGCAGCATATTACATCTCGCTTCGAAAGACTACTGGCGGCTCTGTAAAAAGTGCTAAGCAAGAGTAAATCCTCAATTTCCATCATATTCGAAGTCCTCGCATCCACAGCGGACATTATTAAGGGATTTGCTTGCAAATCCTCTCATAAATCCCTAATTAATTTGTCTGAAGTAACCAAATTCCACCCCCACATAGAAGTAAATAAATGACCATATGAAAACATTAATATAAATATATGCTTAAATAGTTAGACCCTGTCAAAAAGATCCATAATCTCACTTCTTTCTTGTTAATCAAGGGCATATTCATACTTTTTATCTTTTATTCATCGTCACTATTTTCTCATATATATATATATATATATATATATATATATATATATATATATATATATATATATATTCCTGCAAACCAATTTTGTATCAAATGGAACAAACATTATGTGGTCTAATGAAATGAGCTAATGTAGCTTATTGAAATGAATTATAATCAATAACCAATTTAAATGACGGGTTGAGTTTCCTTTATAAATATCATATTGCCTGGATAACATCCATTGAGCTCTCTCTCTCTCTCTCTCTCTATATATATATATATATATATATATACACACACATATATATGTATGTATGTATGTATGTATATATATGCGTGTGTGGGGGATGTGTGTGTGCGTGCGTTATTAAATATACGTATTAATCTACGTCTATTTCACAAGTCAGAGTTTCTAGCGTTATGCAATCATCAGGTGCAAATTTTATATTTACAAGATTTAGGTGCCATGAATATTGATAGTGGATATCTTTATGTTAACTTTCATACAACAATTCTGAAGATGGCTCATGTGAACCGAGTGCTTAAGCCCAGCGTAACAAAAATATCCAAATGTTTGACAACTTTTGTGTTTATTTATACCAGCAATTAAAGCCAATATACGATGTTTAGAATGGTTCTTGAATAAATATAATAGACGTTCATTGTCTCTTGTATTTAACAATATATAGATATATGTGTGTGTGTGTGTGTGTGTGTGTATGTGTGTGTGTGTGTATAACTCTTACGATTTAACATTCCAATTTCATGTTTAAGTCTCGTTATAAACCAAATAAAATTAATTGCAATCTGAGTACACAATAAGACTAATCATTTTATTCATTATCTAGTTGATATATCATACGCATCTTAAAGCCCTGACACTGTAAACATGTTCTTATGATTATCATTACTAAAATGTTTCCATATCTATCACGCGATTTCATAAATGTTTCTTTCTTAAAAGGATTTCGAAGTCATACCTTCCAGTAAATTGTTGTTGTTTCGATGTCCTCATATCATCATATTTAAAACACACTACCTTTTTTCGTCCATGCTTTTTCCACTAACTCAAAATCTATATCACTTTGTACTACGCTATCAAACGATTTAACTTCCAACCCCAATTAATTTAATAAGTAAAACTTTTATCTACTTTGCAATATTTAATTATTTTGCAATAAATTAGGAACAATCCACCTCTGGAGACAGAATAAATTATTTATTTTGAAGATTCTGAAAATTATAATATAAATGTTGTCCTAAGAAAACCAGAATGTAACTCTCTTAAAGGACGTGATAATAACAATCACAATGAACATACAATTATAAATATATATTTGTGAAATCTTCTTTGAAGATTTATATTTAGGACAGAAAACATTGCAAGTCTTGTTGGCAGTTACTGAATCGTTTGAAAGAGAATATTCGTCTTTATTGATTGAGCTTCTTAATATAATGGAGTAAAGACTTGGAGGGATAGTATTATTCAGAAAGTTTTATAGAAATAGTGAACTCGCACATGGGATTGTAAGATTGTCCGTAAGTTTTGAAGAATAGTAGATTCATTGGTTTGAAAGAACCGGAATTATTAGAATCAATATGCTTACAGGAAATAATAAATTTTATATTTTCTCCGGAGGTTAGCGCGTGTAAATGGGCTGAACACAAAATAGTTTATTATTTAGATATAATTTTAAGAAATATTGCATTTGCTGTCATGTAAAATGTACGACCTGCATAAATTCTACTCCAACAGCTTCTTTTCTCGCGCTTCCCGCCTGTGGAACTCCCTTCCACAAGTCTGCTTTCCCGACAGTTACAATCTCCAGGTGTTTAAATGTAGGGTCAATAGACATCTCCTATCACACTAACTCCCAACTATTCTCACAACACTCTCATCTACCCAACCCTCATTCTCGGTATCCTCACCCGCCTATCACCCACCCTCTGTTATTTCCTATATTTAATCAGCCTTTCTCCACTCTACGTAACCCCCTGCACAGTAGTGGCAGTGACATGCCTTGCTCGGGGTGAAACGCTTATAAAAAAAAAAGAAAAAAAGTGTCGACTGACGACGTGACAAATCAAAATGAAGTCTTATTCCCAACTACGATTATTGCTATATAATGAATTGGGGAATCATTTAGGTGGATAAATGTGGAACCTCATAAAGAATAGATTCTAAAAATAGTCGAAAATATTATTTAATGAAAAAAATTATGTAATACATTTTACAATTTAAGCGTAGTCCGAAAAAGAAAAGATCGAATATTTCTAAATTCATTTTACATTACAAAAATTACAGATTTAACATCTTTGTTGTTCTACGATTCTGCATCATTGTCTCTCTCAAACATAATCGCTTTTATCTTCCACATTCATTTATTCTGAATATTGTTATATTTAAACATTTAATAAATCTCTTCAGGATTCTTTATTAGATGGTTATTGATAAACCCTGATATTGCTTTGTATAATGATTATATCATGCCATAAAGGAATAACTCAAATAAATCATATCCATACTTCGTTATGCAAGCGTACGTGCACGCGCACATACACACGCATGCAAACGCAAACACACACAAATACCCACCTACAAACACACACACACAAACACACATACACACACAGACACACACACATATATATCATAATTATTAACCAAAAAATAGAAAAGTAAATTGCCAATATAACAAAGCAGATACATAATTACACATGTACATTTGTGAAGATGTTTATATATATATATATATATATATATATATGTGTGTGTGTGTGTGTGTGTGTGTGTGTGTGTGTGTGTACGTGTGTGTGTGTTTGTATGTGTATATATATATATATATATATATATATATATATATATCATAGCACACTTGGTATGCAATCCAGGTAAATCCCGATAGAGACGAACTCAAGAGAACTCAATCTATACTATAATTCATTCATTTAATTTAACAGAATAATATGATTTATAGAAGATTTTAGATTATTACAAAGGGTAATACATATTTCACCGCGACCTGATGTTATTATCGCATGCAGTCTGACTAGTTGCGATAATAATATCAGGACGCGGTGAAATATGTATTACCCTTTGTAATAATCTAAAATGTATTTGTCATTTAAATGTAAATCGTCTGCACAACCACACTAATATTGCCTGATGATGAGAATTAATCTCGAAACATAGAAATTTCCATGTAGCAATGTACAATTGACATAACCACATAATTATATTATATTATTATATTCAGCTCTATAATACTCATTATATTGAGCACTGTTTATAATAAAATAAATGCCAGAGCACTCAAAATATATTAAAAAAAAACCTTGAGTCCTCTTCACTTGGAATTATTTCGCTCCCGTACAGGTAGATCGCTGTACACGTTTGTATTATTTTCAAGTTTTTCGGAAAAAAAGAAATGGAGAAAACAGATTTCGGAATCTCATTGCAAAATATGCCCAACACGAACAAAAGTGAATATTTCATGAAACTATTGAATAAAACAGAGGATTTAATCCGGCGGATGAGATGGAAGCCGCATTCCTTCTTACACAAAGAAGAAAAACCAAAAGAACATGGTACATCTGGGTTTAAAAGCAAAAAGACAGCTCCATGTATTGAAAAATTGTGCGCCTTCGAAAATGACTTACTGGATATAATAAATAGCGCACCATTTCAAAAGAGGAAAAAAGATTTCCAAAAACTTCTTGGAAAAGTAGTAAATGATATAAAAACATCTGATAAAGTGTTCATGAAAGCAGATAAACGGCAAATTTCTATAAAATAACGCTGGAAAAATACAATATGCTAGTCATGAAAAATCTAACAAAGAACTACAAAAGAGTTGATAAGAATAAAGTGGAATTAGTAGATAAAATTAATACGGATAGCAAAAAAATCACGGATAGATAAAAAAATTAGCGACAGAGTAGCAAAACTTTACACAAGGGAGTGCTATATAACAGTAAAAGACCATAAAGAAAACTTTAATATGAATCCCACCACTAGGATGATAAATCCAGCCAGACCAGAAATAGGAAAAATTAGCAAGAAAATCTTAGAAAGAATCAACGAACAAATCAAGGATTCGCTGGAATTGAAATTATGGAAAGACACCACGAACGTTACAGGGTGGTTCTACAATATAAAAGAAAAGAGCAATTGCTCTTTTATCCAATTTGTTATCGAAGAACACTATCCATCGATATCACAGAAACTATTTGTTACGGCTCTGGAATTCGCCACTGTTTACTCGGATATAACGGAGGGTGGAAAACAATAATGATGAGTGCCAAGACATCTGTGCTCATCCACAAAGAAGAACAGTGAAAAAAACAATTCCAAAGAGGACAATTTTGATATTACGATGGGTTCGATGGATTCTGCAGAATCTTCAAATCTGGTAGGATTATTAATAATATATAATCTCACAGCCTATAAGGAAGCAAACACTAAAGACATTGGACTTTATAAAGATGACGGACTTATAGTAATAAAAAATACCACAACCAGGGTTAGAAAAATGATACATAAGGAGTTTAAAAATCTCAGTTTAAAAGTAAAAGTTAAAGATAAGATAAAAATGTAGATTTCCTCGATTTAAATTTGGATCTAGAGAAAAATATACACCAACCATACAAAAGACCAAGCACAAACCCTTTATACATCCATCTAAAGTCTAACCACACTCCGTCTATCATCAAGCATATACCCTTATCAATAGAATACAGAATTAGTAGAAACTCGGCTCATGAGGAAGTGTTCAATAAACATAGCGATTTTTATGATACTGCATTGAAAAATAGTGGTTAACTAAACCCAAATATTAAATATGTAAACAAGAAAAGCAACCCTCGAAGAAAAAATAGGAATAGAAAAATCATCTGGTATACACCCCCTTACAACCAGATGACAAATGGTAGGTTGGGAAGAAAATTCCTTGAGTAATTTCTTAATTAGAAACACTTCCTGGAGAAAAATCCACTAAGTAAGATCTTTAATAAAAACACTATCAAATTAAGTTACAGCTGTATGAATAATCTAGAAAAAATTATAAAAAAACAAAATAATGTTATTTTTAAAAAATTCAACAAAATCAGTAAAAATAACCAGACAACAGAAAATAACAACTTAGACAAGAAAAAATGTAACTGTAGAAACCCCATAAACTGTCCGCTAGAAAAAAGGTGTTTGACGGAATCGATAATCTATCAATGCGAAACATTGACGAAGGAAAACCCAAATAATATAAAAGTCTATATAGAGAGTACTAAAAACACTCTAAAGCAGAGAATTTACCAGCATACCTCTTCATTTAATCATAGCAAATACAGAAACAGAACGTCCCCATCGAGATATCATTGGTACCTAAAGGAAACAAGAAAACACCAAAAATAAAGTGGAAAAACCTAAAAGAAGCTAAAACATGTAAGTCCTAAAATGAACCATGTTCATTATGCTTATATGAAATACTATTTATTATTAGATTCCTTAAAAATAAAAATTTATTAAATAAACGCAACGAAATTAATGTTATATGTAGACATTGTAAATTATTCACTTTAGAAAATGGATAAAACCTAAATTAAATAACATGCTCACCGACGAAATAGGTAAAAAAAATGAAAATAAAAATAAAGCCAAATATAGAATAAGTTAGTTTTTCTGTTTTTAATAAGCAAATTGTTAGATGGAACGAAAAAAATAGCAGTTCGGAGTTTTCCTTTTGGAAAAAATCTTTTCTTTAACAAATAGACTAAAGGGAAGAAAAATGGTACTACTACAAAGGAATATCACATCAAATGTAATAAAACTGAAGGGGAAAAGATCAGATCAGATAAATGCGAAGTAAAACAGAAAAGAGAGGAATAGGGTCAAGGAAAAAGAAAATAGAGGAGGAAAAAGTTGGTTAGAACAGAAATTCACACACACGAAAAAAACACCCACATACATTCACAGTAAACCGAAAATATTTGTCATTTAACTGTAAATCGTCTGCACAACTACACCAGCATTGCCTGATGATGAGAATTAATCTCGGAACATAGAAATTTACATGTAGCTATATAAAATTGACATAACCATAGAATTATATTATATCACACACACACACACACACACACACACACACACACACATATATATATATATATATATATATATATATATATATATATGGGGGGGGCTGCACACTAATCGATTTAATTTTCGATGTCCGTTGTGGTACACTGGATATCGGCTCGGACGAGAAACCGGCGAGCCGAGTTCGAATTCCAGTTGAATCCATTGTATTCAGTTACGCGCAAATACCCTTGAGAAAGGTATTAATACGTCTATTCCTTCCAGTTATGGGTTAAATATCTGAACAGATTCGGTTCTATAGCCTTGGTCGGCAACCTGTTTACCGCAGAAAGTAATGGCAACCTACTGCGGGATAATCTTCTGCCCGGTCAGTCATGTCTCTTTCACGTATGGTACTTAACTGACTGACTGAAGATACATAAAATAGCGTGTTCCTGCGTGAGTGTATACATGCATATATATATATATATATATATATATATATATATATATATATATATATATATATATATATTTCATCAGTTAAGCATTAATATTTTTATTTTAAAGTATAGCTTTATGAATTAAATTCTCATTATTCTTCAAGTAATGTTAATGAAACTATCGCCCTAAAAATGTGCTCCCCCAATGGCAACGTTTTATAACTATTACTTCTCTGCTTCCATCTTTCCAGTTTATTGGAATACGTCATCTGTAATTCCTTCTTTTAAGAACTCTGCGTAACACTCTGACATCTTTAACTATCACCCGTTTAGTCTCTTAATGCATTTCGGTAAAGTATTTGAGATTATAATAACTGTTGAACTTGTTAAGCTTCTCAGCACTTACGACTTATTCTCTAACAAATGTTTCCGCTTTGCCAGATTACTGCTGATGGAATAATGGCCTTAACTGGATATGTATACCAGGTTTTTGATGGTAGGGGCGGAACTAGAACTGTGGCTATAGATATCTTGAAGTGGTTTGATAGGTTTTGGTATGCTCGCCTTCTACGTAAGGATAAGCGATACGCTATTACAGGATGAGTGTTTGATTTATTTCAATTGTACATAGTAATTTGTAAAATGAATGTCCTTTTGAAATGGCACGCTTCAAGATATTTTCACACTTTGATTGCAAGGCTTTATCCTAGGCCCTACTCTGTTTTTGAAATTCATCAATAATCTTCTTTATGTGTCCAGTTCCCACGTAAAAAAATATACTGATGGCACCGACAATGGTCTCGTCTCAATACGAAACCAGTCAAATTTTAAAAATGTAAACCTTGTTGCTGCATTTGAAAAGGAAAATCAATCCCTGGCTCACTGGTGCAGGAAATGGCTTGTAAATCAATGTCTTAAAAACAAAACTACTCTCATTTACCCACAATAGATACACTTTCCTGCGACCTCATCAGTATGGATGGTTCTATTCTCGTGTAGAGCAAGACAGTGAGTCTTCTTGGTTTCGCTCTTCAAACGATTTCATCGAATCAATAGCTACGTTTACAGCAAGAAAAAGTAGGTAAATATGTCAAGCCAGAATGTTCATTCGTCATAGACTATCTTGCACATTTATAAATCTTCCCTTTGTCCTTGCATTGAATACTGTTGCCATATCTGATCAGGTGTTCCTGACATTCATCTTGAGGTACTTGATAAAATTCAAACAAGTATCTGCAATGTATTCGTCCCTGATTTGGCATCTCGATTTCAGTCACTTTCTTACCGACGTGACGGGAATTTCCTCTGTCGTTTCTACATATATTTCCATGGCAACTGATCAGACGATTTTCTTTCCTGGTGCCTTGACCACATGAATTAATTCCCGATACTAGATTGGCATCCAGGTCTCACAATTTTACGGTTGACATAGTTAAATTTGACCGCAATTTCCGCTCCAGTAGATTCGCTTTTTGCACTTTACGCCTGTGCATCTTACTTCTGTTTACTTGCTTTCCTGACAATACAATCTTCAGACTTTAGGTGCAATATCAGTCGCTAATGTATGTCTTCTTGAATCCTGTTTATCTTTTATCCTTTCCTCAATAACACCTACACGTATTATTTTCTGTGAATCTCTTCATACTAATGTTATTACCGGCTTGCTTCATTTGAAATTATTTTAAAACTATAGAAACGTTTGAAATTCAAGTATTATTATCAGTTTTTAATAATTATCGAAATAATACTTTCTTTGAACACACGATTAAAAGACAATTATGTGTGTAAAAATTTGACACAAAATAGCAAATATAAAGATGTAAAAAGAAAGCTTAAAAAACAAAAACATCAAAGAAAAAGACAAATGATTACTTCATCATACACGTACACTCATAGGCATATAGACGCATGAGTCCAAACGCACAGACAAATAAAAAAGAGCATTGAAGCAGCGATCGTGCCGGAAATATCATAAAAAATTAAAGAACACGTACACAAATCCAAGAATATACAGCTAAACTTAAACGCAGACACAATATAATATACATAAACTACACAAGGAAATATACATAATCACACGCAAAAAAATCTACACAAACAAACACACAACTAAGAGGCTATATATGCACATAATAATACACACACAATAAACAAAAAAGCAATTTCTAATACAACTTTCAAAGAAAAGAAAATGTGTCTATATTACAGAATATAATAACAATGAGAAATAATTTACAATCTCAAAAAATTAGAACATAGAAAAAAGAATATAATGTTAACAAAAATAAGAATGAATATTTAAAGGAAAAAAATCACAAAAGTGATTCGCAAAAAAAGAAAGAAAATTCACAATGAAAACTATTCAAAAAATATATTAGTACAGAAAAACTGCAATCCTACTAAACAGATAATTTTAAATTTATTTTGTCTCGGTATTTAAAAATAATTTCATGCCGTTGGTTCAAAAAAGCTCCTTATTTCCAGTAAATTTAATTATTTCTATTTTTTCCTCTAAGCATAAATTACCTCTCTTTCTAATTCTAATAGAAGTTTGTGATTTTCTTATAATCTTCAGTGGAGAGAGATATCTTTCTTTTAATTCGCAGGAATATTTAAACAGAGTAAGTTAAGTGACATAAGTGATACAAACATTGGACGATCATGTCTCGAAAGAGTGGGCAAAAGATTATCCCGGAGTAGGTTGGCATTGCTTTCTGCGGTAGATTGGCAGCGTATTGTGGGATAATCTTCTGCCTAGTTAGTTTTGTTTCTTTTGAGACGTGATTGCCAAAAGCGTGTTTCACGTATGGCATAAAACTGACTAATTTAGATAGAGCGGTCTGGCATTTAAGATGTGGATTAAATAAGGAATATTTATGATTATAAAATCTATGTGCTAACCTATATATTTTTTAATATTCTCAACTGTATGTATATAGAGTATAGTGTATCGGTAAACTTCCATCTTTAATAATCTTCTTTACTAAATTTGGAATTATATTTTGGTAATCATTTTGTTGTTTTTCTGGTTAGTACAAATATTTATTTTCTTTATATGCTTAACGGATGTAAACATTTTGGCTGAACTATTTCATACTTTCAAAAATTGTTTTATTATATTTCTAAAATAAATCATTTGTGAGTAGTCATGTAGTTATTTTAAAATACAGCGAAAAATATCGTTCGTATGCATAGTTAATATTAAAAGTAGCTTACACTAATTTGCGGTGAACAAAACGACTTTTCAAATATAAAAATATTTTTGGTAGAGTTTTCAAGCCTAATATATTATTTTGAGTTACTGGTAGCCTATAATGTTTTGTGTCAACCATAAACATACGCATGTCTCAGAGTTTAGAGTGAAAAGATCCGAAGTTTTTGAATAGTTTGTCGACGTGTATAGGTTCAGCTCATCTTTTCAACAACATCCTTCTCTAGAAGGACATTTATATTTATTCAAATCTCTTGAGGAGAAAGGCCGAAATGATATGTAAGTGTTATGTATTTTATTTGAAACACACAATATACTGCTGCAAAATGCTTAATGTCTTAGCCGAAAGTAAAAGGAAAGTACGAATCTCTGGGTATGTCTACGTTCTTTATAGGACTGGAAACATACTGAAATAATGAAACATTCTAAACAACACAGGTAAACTATCATGTCATTATTGAACAAAATGAGTGTTAATGTAGGATATTTGTTTCAATATTACGCATATATATATATATATATATATATATATATATGTGTGTGTGTGTGTGTGTGTGTGTGTGTGTGTGTGTGTGTGTGTGTGTGTGTGTTTTGTGTATTCGGTCGGGTTTCAATCCTGGGTAAAAGGCAATCGGCTCTCTACCGTACTGATGAGCCGTGATACAGCGAAACAGATCTGTCTACGGATGATTATATATATATATATATATATTAGTCATCCACATACAAGCCTGTTTCGCTGTATCACAGTTCATCAGTGTGGCTAGGCATCCATTTGCTTCTGGAATCAAAACTGGACCGATTTGGTGTCGGTCGATATTGCTACCCTCTAAGCCATAGGCGCATGGAATCAGAGAACGGGAATTGTAGCGCGTTGTATATATAAAAAACGTATATACACGCCAGTCACCGACACAACTCGGTTCGTTTCTAAAGAGTAATGCATATATCGCAGAAATGAAAACTGTTCTTAAAATTTTCTTCTCTAGATAGCTCAGTCGTAATGAGAGCATAATATATATATATGTATCAGAAAAATTAAGGCAGTCACGTTCATGTTAAATAAAAAGTATACGGCTTTTTCAGGCTAACGATCATCAGCTTCCTTCTTTATTGTACAAAGGATTTTATATGAATATATATATATATATATATATATATATATATATATATATATGTATGTATGTATGTAGTTTTTAGTGAAAAGAATAGGTCATTTTAAATGAGCAGATTCATATGTTCATGCAGACTTCGAAGTTTCGTTAGGACACCGTTATGACATTGACACTCATTGGGGGGTTGGTTATTTCCAGAAGGCTATGATTATAGTAATCGATTTCGGATGTTCTCCCTACTCGTTTATATTCGCGTAACAGTTCCGGGGAAGAAGATGTGACACGTGTTTCTTATCACAATAATAAGAAAGTAACGTGATTTAATGGACTCAGCGGCATGGACGCACGGGGAAATTCAGAAATTTTAGATTAGAGAGCGGCTAGTAATATTTTGTTTCGAGGATAGTTTCTTTTATGGTTGAAATATGTTCATAACCCACAAGGACACTTACCAAATATTTCGAGATTGGAAAGTGAAGATTGATTACTCCAGTTCAGATGGCTTTGCAAAAATCTATTTTTGATCTAATCTGGATCTTGTATAAATAGTTTATGATAAGCAGAGGCAGATATTTTCTGGGGCGGCACAGGTCGCCGAGAATTTACGCAAGTGAACATATACACTAGTTTTACTTGAGGTATCATGTGAACAATAGTTCCAATACAAGTTCCAGGCATGGGGTTTTACTGATAGTACAACAGTCTATCATGACAGGAATTATCTCAATCTAATCTAATACACTGCTTTTTTTAAGTTTGTTTTATAAGTACGAAATATGAAGACATGTCATATTTTAACGAAGTCAGACAAAAGAGCTGCTGTCACACTCTGGTTATCCATGTTTCGTAGGGCGCTCATAAACTCTGATATTTTCTGCATTACTAATTAACTAGTGATCTGAGAATGTTATTTGGTGAATCGTTAATATATAGTAGATAAAGTCTAGGACTAACGAGAAGGCCTTGGCGGACGCCAGCATTTATATCACAAGCTACTGGTGTCAGACCATTAAAAACGGCCTTCACGGACTTACCCGACGGAAAAGATTTAAAAATCGAAAATAATTTCTCAGAATTAAACAGGGGAGTTTACGTACCAACTGCTTTCTTGTCAAATCTTTAAATTATCTAAGGCTTCAGCTCACATTATAGATTTATTGTCAACACTTCACTGGTTCTATGAAAAATGACGCGTAAAATATCAGCAGTGGTCTTATAATAGTGTTGGGGATGACCTCTTTTTGGATACAAGAATTGACTCGTCAATGTGTACATATAATCCTGCCTACACAGAGATCAACATTTTCGAGTTGAGTTGGATTGTTTAGTTGTAGCGCTGCTAGTTGGTCAGTAAGAATATAGACTGATTACCCAGACATACTTCTTCACTCTGTTAAGTGCAATTAGTGATACACGCGTTGGGCGATCATGTCTCAAAAGAGACATGACTGACGGGGCAGAAGATTATCCCGCAGTAGGTTCCCATTGCTTTCTGTGGTAGACTGGATGTCAGCCAATGCTATAGAACCCAATCTGTGCTTTTATTTATTTCAGAACTGGAAGGAAGAGACGGATTAGTAACTTTCCTAAAGGTAATTTTGCGTAAGAGAATGCAATGAATTCAACTGAAATTGGTACTCAGTTTGTCGTTCCAAGTTGATATCCACTGCCCCACAACACAGATTAACTACAAGATTGTATATGTCCTACTAACAGTATTCCTAGTATTCCTAAAGTGACTAACCGTGTTCCAGTTTGTATATTTTATTTAATATGACTTACATTTTTTATCTTCATATCTGCATTTTTTATTTATTATTTTGTGTGATTTCTCAACAAGAATCCTCAACAAATAGAATAAACAACACAGTTGTTTTCTAAAGGTTATTGAGAACCGAGTCATTAATGATATCATTAGAATGTTTACTGATGATCCTAAAGATGTTAAGACGATATCAGGACAATGATGGAAATTCGCACATGTTCTCCTCACTGTCACTTTTGTCCTCATCTTGTTTTAGTGTCGTCCTGATGAACAGTGAGTACGTTGTGTGTATATCACAATAAAACATTATTTGACGAACCTTAGCGATAATGAAAATTATTTACAGAGCTAGGGACATTCAATTACTTTAAATACGTGGCATTTTGTCTTCGACTTGTTTTAATGTCGTCATGATGAACAGTGAGAACTTTGTGTGTATATCAGTATATAACATTATTTGACCAAACATAGCAATAATGAAAATCATTTACATAGCAACTGACCCTCAATTACTTTAAATTTATCACATTTTCTCTTTGTCTTGTTTTAATATCGTCCTGAAGAACAGTGAGAATTCATTGTGTATATCACTATATATCATTATTTGATGATCCTTAACGATAATGAAACCTTTTACACAGCTACTGACACTCAATCACTTTAAATGTTTGGCATTTTCTCAAAATGCAATGTTCCCTAACTATGTACACTGAACACTTCAAAGTACCAGGTAATATGTTTTGATAATGTTCTTCTTAAAGACCATGGTGCATCCCCAAGAACATAAAACAACCATTTAGAAAGTATAAAATTATATTCACAACACTTCGACTATAAACACATTACATTGAAATGTTCATTGAATCTCTCTTGGGAGTAATGTCAGTTTAATAACATTAAAACTGTATTTAATCATTTAATAGTTATTTTTTGGTTGAAATCACTTTGAAATAATGAGAAAGTTATATAATTTGTATAGAGCGCTAATGTAGAAGAACAATATATGAAAATATTTAAAAATTGAATTTAAATTACATCGCGAGCTTTGTATTATTCAGAAATACTTTTCAATTTTTTCTGTACCATTCTCACAAATAAAGTTGATGATTTTTCAGATCAATTACTTGAAAACAATTGTTCAAGAAATGAAACAGTTTCGCCCACCTAAGAGTTCATAAATCAATTGATAAATCTTTTGTGTAACATTGTTGCGATTTTTTCTGATTTTTCAAGTTATAACATGTTTTTGTTAGAAAAAATCTTTTTAGCACACCGAGATAACTTACCCAGTTTAAATAAAAATTTAATATATGCTTGGGGGTAGGTATAGTAAACGATATTCTTTGTATAAAATTTGATACAAATGTGATTAGAATTTGATGAATCAAATTCATGTATTTAAATAATATAGCTAAATGTTGTAAAGCAATTATTTTGACGATTGTACAAGAGAGCAAATCGCCCATGTTGAAAAATAAAAAATATATTTCATAATCACTGAGTGCACTAGTAGTTTTATCAGAATGATAACAGAAGAGCAATAAAGATTCTGAAAGATATACACTGTATATATACAAAAGATTATGCAAATGTCTTTGATAATTTTAACATATTTATTAAGAATAATGAAATAAACCTTAACATATAGGCACAGCAATCCGCCTACATACATATTAAAAAATATTTTTCAGTACATATATAAAAATAAAGAGGGCGCTTTAATCGACTCAGCGGCATGGACAGACGGGGAAACTTCAGCAATTTTAAATGAGAGAGAGGCTAGTTATGTTTTGTCTCGGCAAAAGGGTTTTTAAGGTGGAAACGTGTTCATAACCAACAAGGGCACTTTTTTTAATCGTATCACCCCGTGCAAGGCGGTAACGCCACTGATTTGCAGGGGGCTACGTAATAGTGAAAAGATTGGAAAAGATAAAGCCAGAAACCACATCCTAAACAGGGAACAAGGGATGAGCCTCTTAACCTGTTCAATAGACATGGGTGGAGTGTGAACCGGGCGAGAGATAGATCTATCTACTCCAATTGAAAATAAAAAAACAAAGTGAGAAGATTGGAAAAGATAAAGCCGGAAACCACATCCTAAACAGGGAACAAGGGATGAGCCTCATAACCTGTTCACTTACCAAATATCTCAAGATTGGAAAGTGAAGTGTGGTATTTCCCGTCCAGATTTCGGTGCAATAATCTATGTTTGGTCTGATCTGGATCTTGTATAAATAGTTTATGATAGGCAGAGGCAGATAATTTCTGGGATGGCCTAGGTAGCCGAAAATATACTAGTTTCACTTCAGGTATCATCTTCCCACCAAACTTATTCAGTTCATACTGTGAGACTACTTTGACAAAATACTTTTTAATGACATCACATTCATAACAACATAAGGTGTGCAGATTGCACATTGGTGATAGAAAATACAGAAAGAAA
Organism: Ascarosepion bandense; assembly: GCA_037127315.1. Lineage (NCBI taxonomy): Eukaryota > Metazoa > Mollusca > Cephalopoda > Sepiida > Sepiidae > Ascarosepion > Ascarosepion bandense. The sequence continues at coordinate 343,560 of JBBBDQ010001673.1, forward strand.
ATTAAAGATCTTAAAGGAAAGAAGTCTAATTGACTAAACATCAATGGCGAGAAGGCGCAAAGCATGGTATTAAAAAAACAATCACAGCATGAAAATTACGAGTTGAAGATAGAGTATTCATATAAATACCGCTATCCAAATATATGACAATTATTTTAACATAGGAAGGAAGATGCAAAACTAAAATTAGAAGGTGCATTCGGAGAGAAAATGATGCTATTTGAAATCTTCATGTGCCAGACGTGATAGACGCCTGAGCTCTCATTTCCTTTTTGAGTCATGTCTGACCTGAAAGTTTGCAATTACTTTCTAAGTTAAAATGGTTGCCAACCAGGTCTGTAGAAATCAATCAGTCCTGCTATTTAACACATAGCTGGAGGAAGAAGCGGCAGATTTTTAACTTTTCCTAAGGGTTCTTGAGTAAAAGTAACTGCAACAAATTCAACTAGAATTTCAACTCTGCTCTCCGATGTTTTGTTTCAAGCCGATATCCACTGCACCACAACGTATACCTATATAAGTAAAATATTAAGAAACCGAGAAAAAATAGCTCGGAACAATGTATAGAGTTGATAACATTTAAGCTGTATCGGTTTTCCTATATGGTAGTGAATGCTAAACAATCTAATCACAGATATAGATGAAACATGAAGCAGCAAAAATATTGTTACATGGAGGAAAAGGAGGAAGAGAAAAATACAATGAGCTCGTGAGCAAGGACGAAGTTTTAAAGAAAATTGAAACAAACCTAAAAATAATATTCGAAAAAGACAGTTTAAATTTTTAGATCACATAAATGACGAATGTCAGATGGGAGAATTTGATGCGTACATAACAGTATGATACGAAGTTTTAAGGAATTTGCATAATCTACCAATGGCGATTCAGTAAATGGCTGATGGAACTAGATTTAGGAGAGATAGCAAAAATAAAGCAAATACTTTATTAAGAACTGCAAATGACAAGAGATTTGGGAGAGTCTCAACCTCTTACGTACTAAATGAACACAGCACACAGGAAAATTATAGTCCAAATTCTATGCAAGGAGTTAATTTTAAAGCCAGACATTTGAATATGCTTTCTGAATAAATAAAAATTTTAAAAATTTAAATTTCTTTTAAAATAATTGTAATTTAATAAGAAACAATGAGATAAAAATCAAATTTATTTTGGTAAGTGTAAATAAAATGTAACCAGACTTTTCATTGTTGTTTGGTTTGTCCATTTAAAAAAAAATGGAAAGAACATGTAAGTGGGGGGGAAAAAGAAAGAAAATTCCCCAAATTTAATAAAAAAAATTGTCACAATCTTAAATTATTCCGAATTTTGAAATGAATGCCTTTTCATTTTTTTTAAATTTAAGTATAACAAAATCAGAAGACTTCCTTGTTAATTATTTTTTTCGTGAGGGGGTATTTTAGACAAAAGTGCGAACAAATGTTTGACAAGTTTGTCTCAAAATCTCAAAAAAAAAATCAAGTAGAAATTTTTATAATGGTTAGTTAGGTAATTCCCAAACGTATAAAAAGTTACCATTTATGATAATTCTTCAAATTTAATTAAAACAAACTTTTATCGTGAATATTTTTGAAGTTCAGTTATGAAAATGTTTTTATTTTCTTGAACTGTACTGTAGTGTTCAATACATATCTTTTTTTTAATTATCATGAATTACTTAATGCACCTACGGTCACAATTAATTCAAAAATTAAAGATTTTAAAATAAAAAGATACTTTTAAATGTTGATGGAATTACTTGCAAACAGGCTGTTAAATTTATAAACGTAAGATTGAAATTGCGTTATGTTTTGCCAGAACGCTTGCTAACTTATAGAATCATTTTGACCCATATGGAACACCGTACTTTATAAGATTTGAATATCGTACTTTATAACTTTGAACGTATTTGCACAAATAATTAATTCATTTTTTTTCTGTTTAAAAATATTTTTGGTGAAAATTTTTTATTAATTTTTTTTTGTTTTATAGACAGTATAATCATCAATTCTTAACTAAAAGGAAAAACAGTTACAGTTCTTTAAAAGATTTTAAAAATATTTTTAAAACTTTATACATTATTTATAATAAAAAAATAAAAAAATTAAAACAATTCTTTTATAATTTTATTAGTAATCAAAAAAAAATTTTTTTTTCAGACTATAATGTCCTTAATTAAAAGCTTATCAAATTAAATTATATCAAAGTTTTATTGCATTTTTTATATTTCTATTCGGAGCAGATTTTGGTATCGTGTCTCATAATTTTAAACAAAAAAAATACATGATTTATATTTCCCGATGAGTTCTGCGTTTAACTAATAAAACAAAAAATTCCAGAAAATTAAAATTCATTAAAATTTCATGAATTTACTTGAAGGGGGGGGGGAGTAACAGACTTTAAAAAAAAATTGTTTTCATCAAAATTTTAAGAAGGTAATAATTTCAAAAATAATTTTATTCATTTGTTAATGAGTACTGAAAGTTTCATTAAAATCCGACAAATATTTGATTTTTGCGAGAATTTCCTAATTAATGTGTTCGGAAACGAAAAGTGAGTGAAGAAAAAAAAAATGACGTAATCAATTATAACATAGACGTAATATTTTTAACCACGCTAACTCCAAATCAAAAACAAAATTTTCTGACAAAATTTCGAAAATGTTAAAAGGGATTAAAAAATTTTATAAAATAATTAAAATTTACTTTGATCTTTCCTCTTCATAATATTATAAACGTTTTGGATAGAAAAATTTCCTTTATTAAGTTTTTAACCTTTTTAAACTTTTTTTATGATGGATTTTTGTGACGTAATGGAGGTACCTACTACATACTAACGTAATACATTTTTCCCCTCTAGCTATGAGTCAAATAACAGGAGAGATTGGGTTCTATAGCCTTGGCTGGCAACCAGTCTACCGCACAAAGCAATGGCAACTTACTGCGGGATAATCTTCTGCTCAGTCAGTCATGTCTCGAGAGAGATATTGTCGCCCAAGCGTGTATCACGTATGGCACTTAACTGACTGAATTTGTTGCATTTGTTTAAATTTAATTTTGAGAGGCAGAATATAATTTAACAGTTTTAATTATAATTGTCAAATAGAAATAATTGAAGACATCATTATGTTCATTTATGAGTTTTAATGGAGAAAGATTGTGGTGGAACAATAAGTAATATATTACCTTGAACGGTAAAGATTGATAAATTCATTGAGGTCGTGGATGGTGGCGGTAGGATGCAACTTCGAAACCAGGAACACAGAAGTTAACTGGCTTGAAAGGCGATATCCGCAGAAGATGATCGACAGATGGCCGTAGATGATATCGATTAAGCCGCAATCCTAAAAAAAGCGATTGTGCATAAGAATTTTGGGGATATATAATTCTAAGATTTTTTGAGGAAGACAGGTGGTAGAGAGAGAGATGCCTGCTGGTTGAAGAAGCGGAGACTGGGTAATAACTCGCCACGACTCCCTCGTATGTGCGCTATCTCTCTCCTCTATCTATCCACTCTACACAACCATCACCGACGAAGAATAAAAATATAAGATTATATCTTCATATATATATGTGTGTTTTTCGTTGTCTGTCAAGACAATCCTTGTTTTCCAGGAGCAGTGATATATAATACAAATATACAAAGCAAATGATGTGTACGTCACATAAAAAGCAAACAAATATTGATATTGCATTGGTCACACGCGCGTATCTTGTCACTTGCAAAATATATCGCAAAACCTACTCTAAAACACATATATACATTCATATAAATGAATTTACATGCATTTTTATCATCTCCCATCACTCAGGCACACATTTAAATACAAACACACACACGCTAATAGGTAGGCACTGCACAGAAAATTATTCTTTTCGACTAACGACTTTACATAATTTAATAGTGGAAATTGTGTATTGAATGTTTTTTTTAGATAAAAAGATTATCACCTGATTTTATGTCGATCAAAGCTTGTGAGAGCTTGATATGAACGCTTCTTTTAAAAACGCAAAATTAATTACGTTACAGTCAAACATTACTAAAAAACAACATCGTAGATATAACACTTTAGAAAATTGCCAGTGAAGTAGGAGAAAGCGCTGGGGAAAAGAATAAATACGAAATATTTATACATTCTTTATCCCCAGCAATAAGTAAAAATCCTTCAAAAATTAAATCAAATAATGAAAAGAATCTTCTTTGTTGGTGGTTTCAATAATTAAAAAATGGTGGTTAATATCGTTCATTCAGTAATGGATTTTAACACTCTGGGCTACTATCGTATGCTCAAATTGTATAAAACATTGTGTATAACACATCGTATATAACACGCTAAAGTTCATTTTCCTCTACGGAGCGCCGGTAGCTCAGAGGTAGAATCGCCGATTATTATCTGTGATGCAGCAAAACGCGACTGTTTGCGGAAAGTTATATATATATATATATATATATATATATGTTTTGACTATCATCAGTTTCCAAGTAGTAAAAGAAAAAAAGCAATGGCTGAAGACTAGAATCATATTTGATAAATATTTTTTCAACAGTATGAACAAATCTTTATTAAATAATTCCATGCTAGATTAACTGAAGCATAACAATGCAGTTATAAATAAAGAAAATATAACAAGCAATATTTAACCGATCTTGCATCACGTTTTTATAATATTTATATATAGTATCTGATCTTCTCCGTCCACTTTATTACCACCGATATCTGTGGAGGTAACTGGCCAGTTGTTCATTTGCGAAATGAGCCACGACCATGACTGAAATGTGAATGACTATAATGATGATGATGTTGATGCGCTCGCATTTCAGGCATATCTACTTCATTTGAGGTCTAAAAGATTAAAAAAGAAAGTCCATCAAGAATAGATGATGACCCAATCTAGAACATATAGGTGCGTGATGCATTTTACTATGGTCGAAGTAGTTTTATCAGCAATAATTCTCACTGTTTTACCATTACAATCTAAGAACACACTAGTGTGTGACGTTTCAGGAAGTCGCATCGGATGCTTGATAATACCGAATTCTACTCAGTAATTAACTGCCTTCAAATTTTTCCAGAATGGTTTTAATTCAGATTTTTTGTTCTCATAGACAAGTTAACACCAAAGTCTATAGAACTCACCATCCCCTGTCATTCACTCCTATATTAGAACAGAAGAGATGGAATTATAACTTTCCACAGCTTATTAGATGGAAGTAAATGTAAGGAAAACAAATGATATATGATCTCGGCTCTCAAATCCTTTAAACTCTGCGCTGAGGTCTACTGTTAAACATATTGATCGATAAATAAAGAATCTTAAATATTGATTAAACTCTACAAAAAAGGAAATATTAATTATTACATTTTTATAACATTTTTCAAGGATTCCAGTATGCTAAGGAAATTTATTTTAAATTGTTTCATCTAAAGTAATCGACACAGTTTCTCTTTGGAGGATTTATTTAAATTGTGTAAAAAATAAAAATTAATAAATAATGATGTGCTGTACTTGTTAGAATTATTTGAAGAACATTACCAAAATACACACTTCAATGATATACTTAGGTCCTGGGCATCACGGTAAACTGCATCTGGCCGCATGAGAGGTTGTGAGGAGCATGGAACCACCTCTTAATTGCTGTTGTCCCCAGATACACCCTGACCTGGAGTGGTAGCACCTGTTAGAATCTCAGCTATGGGCAAATAGTTAACCCCTAAACTGGGGTGAAAAAACGCTGTGCAAGTATAAGAATACACTTTTATATAAATATATAAATAAAAATAGTGTTTTATAGAAAAATAGACTTTTTTTTAAATATTACAACAATACATTTGTGAAGAAAGTATTATTACCATAACAAATTTTGAAAGAAAAAGAATCTCAACAAAACATTTTTGAATACAATACAAAAAGACATTTTAAATTTTCTAAAATACGAAAGAATAAGAACAAAAAAATTTCATTAAAACCTAACTAAATTAACCTTCTCACTATAACCGAACATTAAAATAAATACATTAAAACCCCACATTTTTGGCATTAAGTAAACTCTAGTGGTTGATATGCCGTTAAACAAAACTCAAAAACTCAAACTCAGTGTTATACTTATTTTATATAAGAAATTATTCGAGATGTATGTGTTGGGTATAATTTATAATTGATTTATATATAAAACTAGAAGCTTAACCTTTCTAAAATGTAATGAAACATGGCATTTATATAAATTAGTTTGTACAATAAGCTATATAGTTAAAACCAAACAAACCAATTTATATAAATTTAATTAAATTTATGTCTGTTCGTACTTTCTGTATCGTTATCTTTATTTTCGGGTTTTGTGTGAGTTGCACCTTAAAAATATTTCAAAAATATATAGAACGATGTGTAGACGCAATTCCATGAGAGTTGATGTCTCTTGGAATACTCTTATTTCTTCACCTCGTGTTCAATACATTTGAATGTTTGTAAAATATATAGAACAAAGCAGAGGATTTCTCGCTCGCTTTATATGTCTGCGGTACATTTTATGAGTTATTTTAAACCTTAAAGTAGAATATGAATTGTGTCGTCTGAACGATTTATATCTGGTTGACGTTTGTGACTAAACGATTTACACATGAATGGCTGATGCAAATAAGCGGATTAGGCTAAATATTTGCTTCTGCTTGACTTTGTCATGGTAATGTCTCTCTGTCCACGAATAGACAGGGATATACAGATTTCTCTTTCACAGATTTAAACCTTTTTCCAGCTGTATGAACTTATGCAATATATATATATATATATATATATATATATATAAATGGTTATTCTTATACATATATTTATTGCTGTCTATTCAATCACTGACGTTTCCTCAAACGAATAAAAGTGTGTATTTTGTTTTTTTGTTTTTTTGTGATGTTTTACTGAAGGTTCCATATAAGGTTTGTTTAAATATTATTTTAGGTATTTTATCATGTTTTTTCTTCTTTTTTAAATACAATATCTGGTATAATTTTCTCTAGTATGTTAAAATTATTCACATATAAAAGTTAATTTTAGAACCCATGCATTATACTATTAGGTTAATAATTTTAAAAAAAACTTATTTATATTTCATGTCAATGGCATCTAGCATTTTATTTTCAGCTTTTCCTTGATGATGAGATACATTCAAAATAATTACGACAACTGCAAAACCGCTTTCTTTATCAGCTTATTATAATTCTACTTACCTCTCCCTTATCAACTATCACGCCGTAACAATACTTTGTAAAAATGGACTATTTCGCATTAATAGTGTGAAAAAGTTAAATATATATCAGACATGCTCTTTGTTCTAGTGAAGAAAAAGAAAAGAAAAAGAAAAAAGATAATACAGAACTAGTTATAATGTTCGGAGTGTTGTTTTCATCTTTCTTATTATATTCACGATGTTTCAGCCTTTTTACGCTCCGACATTCTTCAGGTAATTGTTTCAGTCACTGGGCAGATAGTTCACGTTTCAGGAGTAATGCCACTTCTGCATGTCTTATTTATATTCATGTAACTCAAGTTACTGAATTTATGTTTATCACAGCTCTAACATGACATTGGATTCACAAAAATCACATGAAGAAGTGTTTAGACGAAATATATTCTTTACTTCCACCAGTTCTAATCTTCACACTTAAGACAAGCATTGTCATGCACATTGTAGCGAACATTCCTCATTTCGACCTTATTCCTCTGGTGAGATAAAAGATCCGTTCAAGCAGGTTCTCCCTTTATCCCATTCATATCTTCTCTACATAAACTTTGTTTCTTGGGACTTGTACTGGAGGAACTTAAGTGCAAAAATATATTTTAGTACCCCAGTTTCTGGATTTTTCTATATTTTCATAATAGTTACACACACGCACACGCACACACACACACACATACACACACACACACACACACACACAAACACACACACACACACACACCAACAACAACAACAACAACAACAAGTACTACACGCTCAGAAATCATTTTCTAGTTCAGCATTTATTTTTATTTTTCATAAGAGCTGATATTTTGCCAATATTTATAACTAATATGCTCTAGCCCAAAAATTTCACTAATTTTGACACAATCATGCATTTCATAAACAAACACTTTAGTGACATAAGGTAAATGAATGAGTTTGATTACCTCTGTAGCGATTACACACAAAAGTGTTGAGGCAATTAGCAACATATATTTCTTACGGATCCCTTCCTAAGATGTAAAATAAAGTATTACTGCTCAAATTGTCTTGCTATCGAATCATTTGCAGAGTCAACGCAATTATAAATCTTTTTTAAAGGATATTCCTTTTAGGTATTTGTTTCTGGTCAGCCTTCCGAGTCCCAAGTGTTCAACATTTATCCTGATCTATAAATTATCTGACTAAAAGTATAATCATTTATGAGTACATTTGCTGATGATATGATTGCATATGATGAACAGAGCTTAGCTGCTGTTCTTTAATCTAATTCTCTCTAAAAGCTAAGCATTAGAAAAACAGGTTGGGCACATTCAATGCTTTTCAATTCAAACTAGTATCCATCCACTATCGCCGAATGAACCTAAAAGTTTCACACGTCGCTATGAACGATTTTCCCTTACATTTAGTGCACATTTGTGCCCAGACACCATGAAGAACTCGTACATGCAAGAAAAATCTCTAAATATACTTGCACATTGGTCAGTTACCTATACTGTTCAACTCGGTATCTCTCTCATCTTGCTATCCTTTATATTTACAAACATTTACAGTCACATCAGGTCCAAGAATTAAGTACTGCTTCTATATATACACAGAAATTGCTAAGGATTCTATTTACAAATAAATAAATAAACTTTCCTCATCCCTCTAGTTGGTGAATTACTTTCCACCCAAAAACCCCATTCTTAGATACCATACGTCGCAAGCTGGTCTCTTCCTTATTGGTATTTGAATGGAAAGTATTCCTACAGCTACACATCATCCTACAAAGGAAAGAACTGTGCGCAACCTGCTTCAGTCGCCAAAACCACGCCAAGAAATCTAGGAGTGAGCCACATCCTACCTCTTAACCTGAAGGACCGTTGTGTGAAACCGCAGTAGGTGGTGGCTCATTCCTAGATTTCTTGTATTGTATTCTCGCTCTACTTTAGTACTTTCGTATCGAACACTTTATTGTTAAGCTTTCCTCTAATTTTTTTTCTTTCCAACGCGCACTAGACGTATTGTTCTTGTGGGCTGTTTATTTCTTTTTTTTTCTCCCCCATTATTTAATCCACGAGGTAGTTCTCGACGGGTTACAAAACGGTTTATATTACTGTTAAGTTAGCATTATTTTCGGATGTTAAGTCTGTTATTATTAGTGTTGCCTTACTGTGATTAAGTTCATTATTATTATTATCATATATATATATATATATATATATATATATATATATATATGAAACGCTCAGCTACGAAAGTTTAAGAAACAGCTGTCTCGCAAATAACATAGTATATTTATATTTACTTTTCTCTTCAATACAAGAGGTACACCAAGACTTCTAGAGCGAAAGATTACTTTATTAACACTCTGAAATGCGCCTAATTGTAGACATAGATATAGTACTGATACAAAATTTCCTCAACTATTTTTATACTTATATATAAAAATTATAGTTTAGAACATGTAAAAATCATTTTCTACTACAAAGTGTACATTTTGATTCGACATTGAAATGACAATGTATCAACAGGAAGTGGGGAAAGAATAGAAATTCTTTTCCTTATATTTGGCAAATTTTGTGTAATGTGAGACATGGTGAAATAAGGGTTGTAAGTTATCCGTTAGAATTTGAACGAAAAAAGGGAAGAGGTAGGGATAAATCTGATTAAAGAACGTGTTGAAATTTTGTAGAGAGATTTATCATTAGAAAATAAGTTATGATCCTTTAATAGCATTTATAGTTAGTTCTTAGGGTTTAATAGAAGGAGAAAATAAGAAAATGTATATGGGGTGAGTAGGAGTAGGAGTGGATACGATAATGTTGGAATGGATATTGCTAATTGGTGAACATATCATTATAAGTGAATTATATAGCTACAAATATGTTTGTACTTAAATTTAGATTTTAAAATTAATCTATTATTGTATATTTAACCTTAATTTAATATTTAGGAAATTTCATTTTTTATATAAAACTTTAAATGAGATCACATCTGTGGTATAAAATAAAGGTAAAATTTGAGGTAAGAGTGTTGTTAATATTATAAAGGTTTATCGTTTCTAGAGATCCTAACTTAAACTTTTGTTGTTTTTAGCATGAGTTTAAGGTTAGTTCTGTAATGTTTTTGCAGTTAGTGTGGTTTCGGGCCTATGGTTTAATAGTATGTTGCTATTCATGTATTTAATGATTTTTTTCTTGAATACAAAGGAAACATGGTATTTTCATCGATTTAGATGTTCTGTCCTGTATGAGGATTTCCCATTTATATGCACATAGATATGTACTATCACACCTTTTACAGTCCAACATATTCTACATATATATATCTAAAAACGTCTATTGCTTTTATACACGTGAGACGTGTATCAAAAGTTCACGCACATATACATGTATTGCCTAACATTACTGTTTTATATACAACTAAATAGACAAGCGTTTCCATACAAACACATATATGCACTATTATATATTTTGCCATCCAAAATATTCCAAACACATACATTTAAGAATTTAAAAGAGGGTTATATATGTCTTAAATACACGTGACAATCATCTGACTTATAAATTACTCTCAAATAAAAACACACCAGTATTTGTTTCATTTCTCTCTTGATCTCTGAAGAAACTTTAATGAAAGTGAAATTGTTTAAACTGAGACAGGTATTGTATTTTGTTCTTTTCCCTTATTCCATCATATGTATAAATACATGTGTTTGCGTGTGTGCATGGATGCGTGTTTGACTATATATTTGCGCAGATAACTCGTGAGCGTGCTGAAAATGGCCAAATATGTCTTTTCAGGTTAAGATTCTTGGCCAGCTATAAACTTTTTAGTATGCCCCATTTTTCTTTTGACTCTCTTAAACCAAAATTATTTTTTCTTCTCTTAATGTTTGATTTTAGAATGACGTTAAGATTCTAAGTAATATGTGAATCAAAAGAAAAATCCCTTTTAACAAAGGGATCGAACGTCTTGTTTCAGGAACCAGAAAATCCGGTTGAAAAGCGAAGTTACATCGCAATGAAGGAAGTGGTTGCAAGGCATCTTTTGATCTCTCCATAGCTATTAAAACTGACTTTTCTTTTAGCAAAAGCCGAAAAGGATGTGCTGCATTCGAGGTTTTAGCTCTTCACTGATCCTTGTTTTGTTGGTTATAGCAAGAGTGATATCTAAGGAAACGCGCTGAAATGTCAAAGAAAAATTTCATATTTGCCACAAAGCTTTGTCGTGTCATAGAAGCCGAAGACATTTGTTGATAATGATACGAGTTTTTCGTTTTTATTCATCATGGCTATTTCCCAGCCGCAATCCTTTTAATTTCCCAACTTTTTGATTTATGTATCGTCTGCTACCACTCCTTCTTAACAGGCTGACGTATCCCGAACGCCATTTCACTTTCCCTTCTTCAGGCTTGCTATAAGAGCTAATATTTATTTCCTTCTAAAGTTGTTCAGTACCAGTTAGTCATTCATTCTCTACTTTACTTAACTCTTTCTGTCCCAGTTATTTTTTCAAATCTATTAATTTACGATTATTTTCTCGTCATCAATTACCAACTATCATTCGTTGTCTCACATTTTCATTCACTCATGAGTTTTCATTCTTTTTTCTTCGGATTTTTTTCTTATGACGTTTTCTTTTGTGCTGATTAATTTCATTTTAAATATTCATTCCTGTATCATATTTATTCATTCATTTTTTTCTTATGACATTTTCTTTTATGCTGATTGATTTCATTTTAAATATTCATTCCTGTATCATATTTATTCATTCATTTTTTCTTATGACATTTTCTTTTATGCTGATTAATTTTATTTTAAATATTCATTCCTGTATCATATTTATTCATTCAATTTTTTCTTATGACGTTTTCTTTTATGCTGATTAATTTCATTTTAAATATTCATTCCTGTATCATATTTATTCATTCATTTTTTTCTTATGACATTTTCTTTTATGCTGATTAATTTCATTTTAAATATTCATTCCTGTATCATATTTATTCATTCATTTTTTCTTATGACATTTTCTTTTATGCTGATTAATTTCATTTTAAATATTCATTCCTGTATCATATTTATTCATTCATTTTTTTCTTATGACGTTTTCTTTTATGCTGATTAATTTCATTTTAAATATTCATTCCTGTATCATATTTAATTTCATTCTTTTCATTTTACTACGCATTGACTATTATATTTTTGTTTTAGTATAGATGAGTATAATACTAAATATATATCTTGAAATATATATGCTACAATTTTTAATTTCATTAATTTCTATGTTGAATTTTATCATCCATATTTTGTATTCGGATCTGGAAAAGTTTTGATATTTCTTGAAAAATACTTGTTTTCTTTCAAATTTTACCGATAAAGCTCTGTTTTCCTTTAATTATGTTCAAAAGAAAGACCGTCACTTTGCATGTGGAAGTAACATAGATATGGAATTTCATTTTATTTTTGTTTCTTTTGATAGTTTCTCTCAATCTCTCTCTCACGTTTCTTTCTGTCTGAATCTTTCTGTGTTTAGTTCAAGCTGAGTTAAAAAGAAATTTCCCATACTTAGCAACAATAATATTTCAAGCTTCTCTTTCGATCTCCGTCTCTCACTTCTTTATCTCTGTATATATATATATATATATATATATATATATAGCTAGATATGTGTAGATATGTCTCATTATGAGAGACTCTGCGTATGATAATACATTTACATTCATTATAACTATAAACGCCATGCATAATTCACATAATTCCGCTGCACATATTCTAATACATCTTCTTCTATGTGCTCTGTCCTTTCAGAACGTAAGCGATCATGGCTTTGCACGTCTCCCTATTTCCGGTGGCTCTTATCACGCCCTCTCCTGTTACAGCATGCAACCCTCATTCCGCCACCCACCCGATGAGGACCTTCAAATATGTTATCCGCTGCTTTTCTCTTTCTCTTTTTCCCTCTATCTGGACTGTTAGTATCAGGTTCTCCAAGCCCTCTTTCCTCATTGCATGTCCCAGGAACCTGGGCTGCCCCCTCTTGATGCTCAGTATGAATTTCCTTTTCGTTTCCATCATTTCCAAAACCTCATCATTGCACACATGCTCAATCCATGATATTCGCAGCATCCTTCTCTGGAACCACAATTCAATTCCCGGCAATTGATAAAAGTGAGATGCCACGATGTAACCATTCTTCATCGACAAAATAAGAAAAAGCTAGAACAGCAGTGCAAGCACCGAATAAGTAAAGGTTTATATATATATGTATATATATATATATATACATAGTAAGTATTGTATATATAGTAAGTATTGTATATAGTATTCTTTAATATCCCACATTATCTCTTATTGCTATGAACGTTTATTTATTCGGCGCTTGCATTGTTGTTCTAGATTTTTTTTATTTTGTCGATAGAGAATGGTTACACATTAGAATCTTTCAGAAAAGATACAAAAAGGGATCTAAATTCATATATGAGTACCCAGTACGCTTTCGGGTATGCTCTTAGCTAATCTTTAAGGGTTATTCTTTTTTTTTTTTTACTTGTATGTGAATATGTAAGTAAGCAAATAAACAAGTAAGTAGATCTGCATCGACCAGGGTTGAGTTTTGCTTGGCTGGAGCATCATCGCCTGTGACTGTAGAGATCCGATATGGGAGTGACAGTCTCTGTTGCAGAGGCTGCATTTATGTTTTATTTCTGGTCTGTGGGAGCTGTCAATTTGATTTCTGTAAACCCGCCTCTCTATGGCTGCTTGTGTCAGCTGCTCGATCATTGACTTGAGTTGTTGGGCCAGGGTTCCTCTCCACTTAAAGCGGTTGACTGCTACTCACTCCCATGACTTCAGGTTGATGCCCATAGTTTTCATTTCACGTTTAACGATGTCATGCTATCGCAGCTGTGGCCGCCTGGACCCTTTCCGTTATGTACCGAATGCGTGCTTCAGACATATCGCGAAATAGGTTCTGAAGAGAGTGGGAGAAAGGACACAAGCCTGTGTTACCGCTGCAAATGTTGAAGGGATCTAAATTACTGGCGTTGAATTGCACAGTCGCTCGCCTATTGATATAGAAGGACCCAATCAAGCTCTGAAGTTTTAGTGGGAAGCCAGTCTTGGAAATGATTCTGAATACGCGCTCACTACTAACGAGGTGGAACGCCCTGGAAAAATCAATGAAAGTAACGTACATGGGGCATGCGCTCTTCTTTTCAATTTTCCTGGAACTGACGGAGCAAGAAGATCATGTCTATGGTTGATCGTGCTGCGACTCTGGTTAAACATGTTTGGTAAGTTTTTGCAGACGGAACAAGATAACTCGGGCAAATACATTTACAACGATCTATACTAGAGACATACTTCTATAATTGTTGCAAGCGCTATGCTTGCTTTGTTCTTGTAGAGAGTGATGATCGTAGCGTCCCTCATGTCATGACGTACAGTCTTTCTTTTACAGCACTAGCAGAGAACTTCGGGCAGTGGAAACAGTAGGATACTCTTGCAGTGCTTGATAAGTTTAAGAGAAATTCCATCAATGTATGGTACTGTGGCTTTGGCCAAGCTGTTGATGACCCAGTTAATCTATATTTGACTCAGTGTTGTGCTCTTCTAATACACATAGGGACTGAAAGGCGTCAGAGGCTGCAGTCGTCAAAACATTCTGTTGAGAGCAGAGGTTGGAATAGTGTCCCACCCATCTCCTCATCTGTTGACTTTTGTCTATGATGACTGCGCCAGTGGTGGATTCGAGGGGAGCTGTCTTGTCTCCGTTGGTCTCATTGCTGTCTTGATGCCATCATACATTTCTCTGATATTTCTTTTATTGCCGCTGTCTCATTCTTTAACATTGAAATCTGTCAAGTACATCTTGGCGCAGCGTTTGTCAGTTTGATGAGCTTTGCACTTGCAGTGGGAGACTGCTTTTACTCCGCTTGGCTTAAATGACGTAATCTCGGTGAAATTTGACTGAAACCAATTATGTGACTTCGAGTTCTTTCTCTCAAATATAGCTAAGGGAGTGCGTGCATGGTATCCCGTAAGTAGCCCAATGTGGCAGTGTCAGTTGTTTGTTATGTTTTCAGTTAGTTCTCTAATACTTCAGTAAACTATTCCACAAATTTAATTGTCTAATCTCTGACAACAATGCTAGAATTTCCTTGCTTCTTACCATTGTATAACTTCTTCGGCTGGTGCTTAATTTTGCAGCATACTAGGGAGTGGTCTGTGTCACAGTCCCTGTTGCGATAAGAATGAGTGTGAAGAACGTTCTTAATGGCCGTTCGTCTGCTAAGGATTAAATCCATCAGGTGCCAGTGCCCTCAGTCTAATTGTCGTAAATATACATTTTGCTGGCGCTTGGTCTTGAAGAATGAGTTTTTTTTATGCATATGTGTAGTGTTTATTTATATGTGTAGAGTAATGTGTGTGTATGATATTTCTAAAAATTGTAAATACCTGTAGTAGATACATTTCTACGATATTTTGGGCGGTGTAGAAATTTCTTATGAAGTATATTTGCGCAGATGTTTTTGCAAAATTTGAAAAAAAATAATGATATAATGCAAAGAATACGTGAGGATATGGAATTTTTGTTATGTCATCGGGATCAGGAATGGTGAGGCCCCAGACGAAATTGCACCCGAAGACAGCTGTCAATACAGCAGAAGTGACGTCAAGCTCACAGTTCGATAAGTTGAATTTTAGTAGTAATTTCTGAGTCGAATGAGTGGTTACCTTGAGAACAGCACAGAGTATGAGCCAGCGTAGAGCCGCTCTTAGCCCGGTTCGTTTCTCCGATGCTTGGGTGCTGACAAAGAACGAAACACCTAATCCACTCCCACTATAACACGAACCCGGGCTTTGTCCAGCCAACCCTACTGAGCTTCGGACGATTGCCTCCACGATGTGTTTTTGATTCGGATTAGCCAAAGCATGATTGCTTGTTGCTATTTGACGTGGTTAACAAAGGCGCGCGAGTGATTGGTATATAATGAGAACCAAATTAAAGACCACCCGGACACTGTGTAGATTCATTTATATGTCTATATATATAGAATAAATACAAAATTACCAGCAAGTTGAAATTAAATAACAAAAAAATATTCGGCTGGATCTTATATCAGTAGAACGATAATATTCATGTCCTATTATCTACACGGGACGATGATCTATTCAAATTCTATCTGGTTGACTTTACAACTAACCGTTTCTTGTAATATTTCACTTGGCAGGTAATTCTTCGCGAGTCCCCACTCACTTGTAGCAATGGTTCCTAACTAATTTCTTTCTACCTTCTCTTTCCAAAGACCTAGCCCGTGCTAACTAAATTCGTCATGCGCTGTGGTTTTATTAAAAAGACAAAAAAAACAGGGTGCGGAAGTTTGGGATTGGATTGCTATTCCCCATCCTATTAGACGCTATAGCATATCGAAATGTAAGAAATATCATTTAACACTTAGACTTCAATAGAAGTGTAGAAAAACTTATTTTATGTTATTTTCTGCCTATTCTTATCAGCTTTCCTGCTCATCAGTAAGCAGGAAATCCTTAAGGCCGTATTTTGACCTAGGGACAATATTTTACTACCACTAAGTAAATATATTTGATAAATTCTCTTACTTCTTCCAACAAAAGCAATTCAGACCCAAGTGAATCCGAATCTGTATTTCCCACCTTTTTATCCCTTAGGTTAATTTTCCAAAAAATATAATTCTCCAACGTTTATTGAAAGATCTTCTTAGTTTGAAAATCAACTAAAGTTAGTACCAGCAATATAAAAATGGGTGACACTACAGCAATCATCACTGCCAAGGATAAAAAGAGGAATAAAATATCAATGTATATTTTAATTGCATTTTGAAGTTTTGATATAAGACAATTTCAAGTTATGAAGATTTCACTATCCAACATTTGAGAAGTATGACATTCTGGGTCCAGTACAAACGACAAATTTCAGATATAGATTACGGAATAATAATAATAATAATAATAATAATAATAATAATAATAATAATAATAATAATAAGCTGAAATTAATGAAATTAAATGAAATTAAAAGAATTGTAACGAGAAGAGACGAATCAACAAAATATGAAAAGGAACCGGAATCAGAAATAAAACGTAATAACATCAAACAAGCCAGAGGTCATAATGTAGAAACCGTGAAACACGCAAATCACTGCAAAGATAATGCTGTAAGTTTAAAAGTGCTGAGAAGGTGTGATCTGAGTCAGTTAAAAGACAAAAATAAAACGAGTTCAGAACACATCGAAGATAATTATTTGACGGAAAATAAGAACAATATACAGGAAGCCAAGATAGAAATAAAAAACCATCTAAGTCAAATACAAAATATTACAATGGAGGAACGAGAACAGCTCCCAAAATTACAACCAACAAAACATAACCTCCGAACTATTAAACTCTACAATGCTGCACTGAAATTAATACTAGATGAAGACAATCATACAAATCTCAACGAAGTAATATATGCATCAGCAAGAGCAGCAACAAAAAAATTGAATATCAAAATAAAAACAAGGCAGTCTCGCAGACGTGAAGATCCACCTTGGAAAAGAAAAATAGAAAAAGAAATCGAACAACTTAGAAGTGAACTACCAGTACTGGATGAACTGAGTCGAGGAATAAATGTAAGAACTAGGAAAAGCAGAAGAGCCGATAGAAAATATAACATTGGGAATGAAAATGAAGTCTTATCAAATAAAGAAAAAATGAAGCAAAAAATCCAACTGAAGGCTCAAAGAATAAGACGCTATGAAAAAAGAGCAAGATTTTACAGACAAAACAAGATTTTTCAGACTGATACAAAGAGATTTTACAGAGAAATAGGTTAAAAAAAGAATTGAAGTGACAGTACCCCCAGAATGGAAGAAGTCACACAGTTCTGGGAAAAAATATGGGCTTGCCCTAAAGAACATAGCAAGGAAGTACATTGGATTACGCCAGAGATAGAACGAATGAAAAATAAACAAGAACAGACATGGTCTGGAATTACAGAAGATGATGTTAAATTTGCACTAAAAAAAGCACACAATTGGAAATTCCCAGGTATAGATAAAATTCCTAACTTTAGGCTATATTATTTAAATGCAGCACATAAAAAACTAGCCAAAGAACTTCAAGAAATGGTTGACGATCCCACTGAAATTCCTGCATGGATGACCAAAGGAATTACATTTGTGTCACCAAGAATGGTGACACAAACAACCCGAAAAACTACAGACCAATTACATGTCTTCCGACAACATATAAACTACTAACATCTATTTTAACAAAACAGACATATTTAATCTTAGAAAGAAATGACATGATACCGCTTGAACAAAAGGGTGCAAACGTGGCTGTTATGGTTGTAAAAACCAATTGCTAATTAACAAAATGATCCTGGAAAACTGCTACAGTACAAAGAAAAATCTTAGTACTGCCTGGATAGATTATCGAAAGGCATTCGATAGTGTGCCACATTCCTGGATTTTAAAGACTTTAAATATATACAAGATATCGCCCGTCATCATCAATGTCATCAAACAGTGCATGTCTATATGGAAAACAACCCTTTACCTCAATCATATAAATGGAACCTATAAGTCTGATGAAATAAACATCAAAAGAGGTATATTTCAAGGTGATTCTTTATCTCCCTTACTATTCTGCATATCATTAATAGCACTAACCAGTCAACTTAATAAGACAGAATGTGGTTATAAAATAGGACAAAAGAAAATAAGCCATCTATTTTACATGGATGACTTAAAGTTATATGCTAAGAATGATAATGAGCTGGAAGGTCTTCTGCAAACTGTAAAATGCTTCAGCGAAGATATTGGAATGAAATTTAATTTGAATAAATGTGCTAAAGCTACAGTTTTACGTGGATCAATACAAGAAACATCCTCAATTAGCCTAGACCCTGCTGTAACAATAAAAGAATTGAAACCAGAAGAAGCTTATAAATACCTAGGTGTAAATGAGAGCGAAATCATTCACCATAAAAAAAATGAAAGAAGTAGTGCGTAAAGAGTACTATAGAAGGCTACGAATGATATTAAAAACTGAATTAAATTCACAGAACAGAGTTATGGCCATTAATATCCTTGCAATCCCAGCTGTCCAATATAGCTTTAACATCTTGAACTGGACTCTAAACGACATCAGGCGAAAACTAGAAAGCTTCTTTCTAAGCATAAGATGCATCATCCAAAGGCTGATGTAGACCGTCTATACATACCCCGTAAAGAAGGTGGAAGAGGTCTTATTCAGCTGGAATTGTCATACAAGACAACAACTATTGGCTTACTAACATACATAGAAACAACAAAGGATTGGATAATACAACTAGTAAGGCAACGTGAAGAAAGAAAGAAAAAATATTCAATAATAAAAGAAGGCAGTAAATACAAACAAGATTTACAGTTAGTAGATTCTGTAGAAAAGCAAAACAGAAGCCAAGAACCAACTATTGCGGCAAAAAACATGAAAATGAAAGCCAAAGATAAAGTTCTTGAACAGATGAAACAGCGCTGGCAAGACAAACCTCTGCATGGCCAATATCCAGTACGTGCCAATAAATCCAATGTTGACAAAGTTAATACTCATCGATGGTTACGTGCATCTGGATTAAAGTCTGGAACTGAAGGCTTTATTCTTGCAGCACAAGACCAAAGTCTTTTCACTAGAAACTTCCAGGCAAATATTATGCATAATAATATGGATCCAAAATGCAGGTTTTGTGATAAACACCAAGAAACAATAGACCACCTAATCTCAGGCTGTTCTGTGCTTGCCCCAAATGAATATAAAAATCGCCACGATAGAGTTGGGCAATATTTACATTGGGAAATGTGCAAACATTATGGAAAAGCTGTAAACAAACACTGGTATGAACATCACCCAGCACCGGTTACAGAAATAGAAGATGTAACCATTCTATGGGATTACACCATCTACACAGACAGAAACATTGAAGCAAACAGGCCACACATTATTGTTAAAAACCAGAAGGAGAAAACTTGTCTATTAATTGATATGGCTTGTCCAGCGGATTGTAACATAGCAATCAAGGAATTTAAAAACTGTCAAAATATAAAGACCTGGAAATTGAAATAGAAAAAATGTGGAAATTGAAAAAAAGAGTTGTGCCAGTGATAGTAGGTGCACTTGGAATGATAAAAAATGGAACAAAACAACACATTGAAAGAATCCCTGGAAACCCCAGCTTAAGAGATATACAAAAAATTGTCTTATTAAGTACAGCCCACACACTAAGGAAAACTTTATCTATGTAATGCTGGGGATGATAGGGAAGATAGAAAAACATGAAATGGAGCCATAACAACACGCCACTACCTGCCTTAGGTCTCCCCGCAGACTTGGTTGGTAGTGAGACCAAAGCAGAAATTGAAATATGATGAAAAATGACATAATAATAGAAATAATAATACACAAATAGAAAGTGCATTGACGAAAATAAATTAGCCAATGTACGAAGATACATTATGCGAAATAACCGCTTGAGAGAGGCTGAAACTACTGCGATGAAAACAATTACAACCAGAACAAATGAACCAACAAAATATGAAAATGAACCGGAATCAGGAAAAAAACGTAGTAACATCAAACAAGCTACAGGTCCTAATGTAGAAACTGTGACACACACAAATCACTGTGAAGATAATGCTGTAAATTTAGAAATGCTGGAAAAGTGTGATCTGAGTCAGAACACATTGAACAGAATTATTTTACTGAAAACAAGAAGCCAAGAAAGAAATCAAGAACCATATAAGTCAAATATAAAATATTGCAATGGAGGAACGAGAACAGCTCCTAAAATTACAACAAACAAACATAACCTTGAAACTATTAAGCTCTACAATGCAGCACTCAAATTAATTTTGGATGCAGAAGACACTCATATAAATCTCAATGAAGCAATATATGCATCAGCAATAGCAGCAACAAAAATATTGAACATCAAATTAAAAACAAGGCAGTCTCGCAGACATGAAGATCTATCTTTTAAAAGGAAAATAGAAAACGAAATCGAACAACTTAGAAGTGAACTATCAGTACTCAATGCACTGACAACAGGAATAAATGTAAGAAATATAAAAGGCAGAACAGTCGAAAAAATACAATATTAGAAATGAAAATGAAGTTATATCAACTTAGGAAAACATAAAGAAAACAATACAACTGAAGGCTCAAAAAATAAGACGCTATGAGAAAGGATCAAGTTTCTACAGACATAACAAGATTTATTAAACCGATGTAAATAAATTTCCCAGGGAAAAAGGTAAAAAAATGTATCGATGTGACAGTCCCCCCCCCCAAAAAAAATGGTAGAAGTTATTCAGTTCTGGGAAAAATAAAGGACTTGCCCTAAAGAACATAACACAAACAACCCGAAAAACTACAGACCAATTACATGATTTCCTGCAACATACAAACTGTTAACAGCTATTTTGACAAAACAGACATACTTCATCTTGCAATGAAATGATATATTACCAATTGAACAAAAGTGTGCAAACGTGGAAGTTACAGATCTAAAGCCTAGTTGCTTAGTAACAGAATTATATTGGAAAACTGCTACAATGCAAAGATAATCTTAGTAATGCCTAGATATATTATTTTAAGGCACTCGATAGTGTACCACATTCCTGGATCTTAAAGACTTTAAATATATACAAGTTATCATGCGTCATCAACAATTTCATCAAACAGTGCATTTCGATAAGGAAAACAACACTTTACCTCAATCATATGAATTGAACCTATAAGTCTGTTGAAATAAACATCAAAAGAGGTATGTTTCAAGGTGACTCTTTGTCTTCCTTACTATACTGCCTCTCATTAATAGCACTAACCAGACAACTTAACAAGACAGAATGTAGTTATAAAATAGCCCAAAAGAAAATAAGACATCTTATTTACATGGATGACAAAAGGTTGTATGCTAAGAATGATAAGTAGCTGGGAGGTCTGCTGCAAACTGTAAAATGCTTCAGCGAAGACATTGGAATGAAATTCAATTTGAATAAATATGCTAAAGCTACAGTTTTACATGGATCGCTACTGCAAATATCCTCAATTAGCTTAGACTTTGCTGTAACAATAAAGGAATTATAGCTAGAAGAAGATTATAAATACCTAGATGTAAATGAGAGTAAACATTCACCATAAAACATGAAACAAATACTGCGTAACGTGTATTAGAGAAAGCTACGACTAATATTAAAAACTGAATTGAATTCTCAGAACAGAATTATGGCCATTAATAGCCTTGCAATCCCAGTTGTCCAATATAGTTTCAACATCTTAAACTGAACTCTAAACGAAATCAGGTAAATGGATTCAAAAAGAAGAAAGCTTTTTCTAAGCAAAATATGCATCATCCAAAGGCTGATACACACAGTCTAGAGGGTGGATGAGGTTTTATTCAGCTAGAATTGTCATACAAGACAAGAACTATTGGCTTACTAACACACATAGAAACAACAAAGGGATGGATGATAGAATTAGTCAAATAACATGAAAACAGAAAGAAAAAATATTCGATGATAAAAGAATGCAGTAACTATAAACAAGATTTACATTATGTAGAAAAGCAAAACAGAAGCCAAAAACCAAATATTGCGGCAAGAAATATGAAAATGAAAGCCAAAGATAAAGGTCTTGAACAGTTGAAACAGCGGTGGCAAGACAAATCTCTCAATATCCAGATCGTACCAATAAATCCAATGTTGATAATGTTAATACTCTTCGATAGTTACGTGCATCTGGATTATTATACATAATAATGTGTATCCAAAATTCAGGTTCTGGGAGAAACACCTTGAAACAATAGACCATCTAATCTCAGAAGGTCCTGTACTTGCCCAAAATTAATATAAAAATCGTCACGATAGAGTGGGGCAATATTTACATTGGACAATTTGCAAACACTATGAAAACACTGGTATGAACATCACCCAGCACCGGTTACAGAAATAGAAGATGTCACGATTCTGTGGGAGTACACCATCTACACAGACAGAAAAATTGAAGCAAATAGGCCGGATATTATTGTTAAAAACCACAAAGAACAAAATCGCCTATTAATTGATATGGCTTGTCCAGCGGATTGTAACATAGCAACCAAGGTATTAGAAAAACTGTCAAAATATAAAGACCTGGAAAATGAAATCGAAAAAATGTGGAAATTGAAAACTAGAATCGTGCCAGGGAAAGTAGTCGCACTTGGAATGGTCAAAAAGGAAGAAAACAACACATTGAAAGAATCCCTGGAAACCCCAGCTTAAGAGATATATAAAAATTTGTTTTGTTAATTGCAGCCCACACACACTAACGAAAACTTTGTGTATGTAATGGTAGGGATGATATGAATGATAGGAAAACAAGATATGAGCCATACCGACACACCACGACCTGCCTTAGGTTTTCTCGCAGACGTGGTAGGTAGTGCTACCATAGCAGAAATCGAAATATGATGAAAAATGACAACATAATAATAATAATAATTTAACATTTAATTCACCTTCTGAAAAGAAGAAAATAAGATCTCATAAAAAATTACATAAAAAACATAATCAAAATACCATGTCGGTCATTTTGATTAAACTTGCATATACACAAATGCAGATGAAAAACTAGAAAGAGCGATGGGCAGTATATTTGGGGGGTTTACAAGATAGGCTTGTAATGAAACCCGTATTTAAATCTCACTATGCTTGATTTTCCAAGATTTCTTATCGCTCTTGAGGCGCTTTCAGTAAGCCACACCGTTGAAAAATTCACGCATATATATATATATAT
Source organism: Ascarosepion bandense (assembly GCA_037127315.1). Lineage (NCBI taxonomy): Eukaryota > Metazoa > Mollusca > Cephalopoda > Sepiida > Sepiidae > Ascarosepion > Ascarosepion bandense. The sequence continues at coordinate 367,589 of JBBBDQ010001673.1, forward strand.
ATATATGTACATATATATATATATATATATATATATATATATATATACGAAAACCCAGTAACTGTACATATATATAGGCATATATATATTTTTTGTTTTTCTTTAATCCGAAGTGGAAGAACAGGAAGGTAAATTCCAAGAACCTGATCCTAATCAATATTAAAAATTTTTAACATTAAAAAATGATGCAGGCAGATAGCTCAATGTATTAAGAATACAGAGCCAATATAAATTAGAGAAAACTTTCAAAATTCAAAGGTGTCGGATCTACATTTCGACACAGGATCTCTAATAGAGACTCTATGTCAGCGACATTGTTTTTCCAAATGGCGAAGGACCTGAGTTAGAGTGTGAAGGGGATTTTGGTTAACAACGGTCACAAAGTGGAAGAGGACAGAGCTGGTAGTCACGGGGTTACAGGGTGTTGAAATGGTATATTTAGGAAGGGGAGGAATAGGAGTTCATATTTTATAAAGATAGACAACTATATGAGTTAAATTACTTTTTAAAGTTAAGTTTTTGGGCTGTTTGAAGAGGTGTATTTGGGCGAGAAGGAATGGGTTTCAATAGAAGATTTTAAAACTTTTTTTAAGTTTATTTGATTAAACCTTTTAGGTAGAAGCGAGTTAAATGCCAATTAGAGGAAGTTATCAGTTTAAAAATTATTAGAGAAAAAATATAAGAGAAAAGATATATATATATACATATATGTGTTAACCAAGAATCCATATTTGAAGCTTGGGATAGGAAGGTAGGGGGGTTAAAATACTTTTTAAGGTTAACGTTAGGGTAAAATTAAGATTAAAATTTAAATTCAATCCTCTTAATTTATATTCTAACATCTAGTCAACGAGGATTTAAATTCTAAATTTAAGTATTCGACTAATTTGCTTTGTGGCGGCACTTACTGATGAATTCCCTCCTAGCATTCAGTAGCCGGTGTTGGTGGGGGTATTTTAATATTGAATTTTTTTCCGGTAAACTTAGACACCGCCTATCACGAAAATTCCTCGGAATATGGACTGAACCTATCAGTTTCCAGCTAATTTCAGGATCCAGCCCTTCTTCTTTCATATTCCAGAATGCCCGCGAAATGGCTGTCTGGTACCTCTGACCGGGGTTCGAAAAGGTGTACCTGTGTTTATACAGTCTTTGTTTGAAAGGACCGGCGGACATACCGATATAGGTCCGGAAGTCGTGCTTTTTTTGTTAGATGTGGAAATGCGGTCTTCTTAAATCACCTGGGTGGATTTTCATTTTCCCTCCACCGGGCATGCGTCCACAGAATTACAGTTGCATTCGTTTAGAATTCCGGACCTAGATTCAGCATTGCGCAAGATCACCAGAATACTTCTATTATGGGAACTAATAAGGCTGTCCATATTCGGGGTGCAAGAATAACTAATTTTAAGGTTGTACCTATTAAATATCTTCAGTAGAGTGTTACTGTTATCAAAATGTTTGTCTATTAACTTGAGAAAATATTTACCAATATTGATGTTAGTTTACAAAAGTGGGGGCAAACAAAATTATATTTTTTTTTCTACAGTTTCCTTTATTTTTATTTTTGGATGATTCGGAGTCTATTGTAGGTTTATTATATGATAACTTGTTCTTATATCCGCTTTTTTGAAGGGCCTTAAGGTAAAAATCTTTACTTGCGTTGACAGTTTTAATGTTGGGATGATAGTTTGTTGATTCTATTATTCACTATATTCGGTATCTGTTTTATAATAATTTGGGGGTAGTTGGATGAAATATTAATATAAGTGGGGGAACTATTATCTTTGAGAAATGGTTGGTAGGATCCATCATTTATGTTAAGGGTGATGTCTATATAGTTTACAATATATATATATATATATATATATATATATATATATATAGATAGATAGATAGATAGATAGATAGATAGATAGATAGATAGATAGATATACGAAAATGCAGTAAGTGTACACTTACTGAGTTTTCACTTAATGTACACCTAAAAATTATAATAATTAAGATGTTTTTATTCTTAGTATTAATGCTTCTCGTGACGGAAAAGCAAATGGATTTTACAAACTTCTCTGTTTACAACACACATATAAAGATACACACATTATACACACACCCATTATAAACACACACATAACACGCGCGCACACACACACACAAGCACACTACACACACAAGCACACACACACACACACACACACACACACACACACACACACACACACACACAAAAACACGTTTGTTTGTGCAACTGCATGTTGACATAATGTCTCTAAATTCTTAATGTTTATATGCGTTCAATTAAAAGAAATTCTGCTAATGCATTCTTTTCATTCAAATGTTCACTAACTGTTTGTGAAAAATAATAAAGTCAAACAAGTACAAACAAATAAGAGCGCGTTCTCTCTGAATAGGTTTATTTTGAATAGTCAAAACATTGCATTCCCTAACTCTCTTGATACATTCATCTTTCAAAATATTTCAGTGCTATTGGTTTTATTAATCAAATATAACTTTAACAGTAAAAAAATCAAATGTAACCATAGCTTCTACACCAACTTTTTTCTCTCACTTCTCACCAGTAAACCCTCCTTCCGTATATATGCTTCTCTTAGTTACTATGTACAAGATTTTAAATACAACGTGAATTACTATCTTTTAGTTTGTGACTCCCATCCTTTCCCCGACAAACTTGTATCTTGTTTTTCTCTCTCTTCGCTCTATTCTAACGTTGTACTCTTCAAAACAGTGTCCAACTATTCTTTACTCATTATCCGACAGCTCATGTGACCTTTTTCTTTTTCTCCTCATTCTCCTCTCATGTAACCTCCTGTGAACTAGTGGCAGAAAATCCTTGGTTGGGGTGAAATGATAATAAACAAAATGACTGTATATTGCAGCCTATTTGCTAAATATGACTATGTGCTATATATTTGTGATGATATGTTTCTAACTGATCCATAGCAACAGAAAGAAAGACGGAATAATAACTTTCCTGGCTTAGTTGCGCGTAAATTAATGCAATTATTCAAATGAAATTCGAACACGGCCTAGAGGTTACTTATTTTCGAATCGATATCTACTAGACCACAACGTGCATAGTAGGTTTCCGTCGGTTAGTGTTGACCATGTGTAGCATTCTAATTGTCTGCTTGGCTAGAGCATCGGCGTCTGTGACTGTAGAAACCGATGCATGTGTGACATTCTTGGTTGCTGAGCCTGCATTTATGTTTTGTTTCTGGTCTGTCGGAGCTGTAACTTTTGCTTCTTGCGAACCAGCCTCTACATGACGATTTGGGTTAGCGGCTCCTCCCTTGATTTAAATTGTTGGGCGAGGGTTCCTTTATATTTTAATCGGTTGACTGCTATGCTCTCTCATGATTCGGTGTTGATGCCCACAACATTCATATCGCGTTTTATGATGTCAGGATACCGCAGTTTTGGCCGCCCACTGGATCTGCTTCCAGAGGCCAGCTCTCCATACAGGAGGTCTTTTGGAATGCGACTGTCTGGCATGCAGAGTCTACGCTGTTTAAGGAGTGTGAACATAGTAGGCAGACCGATTCGAGGCAGGAGCTCAATGTTGGGTACCTTGTCTTGCCATGAGATTCCAAATATCCGCCGATAACATCTCACTTGAAAAGTATTCAGGCGGCTCTTTTGCCTGACGTACGTGGTGGATGTCTCACTGCCACATAGCAGTGTATTGAGGATACATTTTGTATACACAGCCATCTTTGTGTTCACTCTCAACTTGTCCAAACAAATATTGTGAGACGCGTAAATGTTGTGGCTACCTTCCCTATTCTCTTGTCGATCTCTATGTCAATGAAGAGGTTGCCAGTTGTGGTAGAGCCAACGTAGCTACACCGATGGACCATATCCAGCTCATAGCCATTGATGGAGATAACCGGTTAGGCTGTGTTACTTTCAGCAAGGACGCTTTATTTTCAAGCTAATGGTCAGCCCGAAATCTCTGCATACCTGACAAAAATGAGCTATCGGTGTTTGATGTCCTCGCTGGGTGTGGGATGCAAATGCCGTATCATAAGCAAACAACATGTCTCTGATAAGGGTCTTTTGTACTTTAGTCTTTGCTCTGAGACTGGCGAGATTGAAAAGCCTGCCCTCTGACCTCGTATGCAGGTAAATCATTTCCATGATGTACCGAATGCGTTCTTCAGAAGTAGCACTTGGAAGATTCCGAAGAGAGATGGCGCGATGATATAACGCATTTAACACCTCTGAAAATGTTGAAGGGCTCTGAGGTTTTGCCATTGAATTGCACAGTATCCCGCATGCTATTATGGAAGAACTTAATCAAGCTCCGCAGCTTGGCTGGGAAGCCAATCTTTGACAGAATCTTGAAGAGGTCCTCTCTACTAACGAGGTCCAACGCTTTGGTCAGATATCGGCATACAGAGGCATCTGCTATTCTCCGGCCTTCTCTTGGAGTTGACAGAGCAAGACGACCACTAACTAACTTTGATTGTTCTAATCGAAAGCCGCATTTAGACTCTGGATAAACATGTTCAGCAAGTTTCTCCAGACTGAACAAGATCACCCGTGCAAAGACTTCGTCCACGACACATAGTAGAGAGATAACTTTATAACTGTTGCAGTTGCTCCGTTCGACTTTTCCTCTTGTAGGTAGTAATGATCATATCGTCCCTCATGTCCTGTGTTACAGACCTTTCTTTCCAGCACTGACAAAAGACTTCGTGCTGAGGAAACAATAGGAGAGTCTTGCAGTGCTTCATAACGTTAGGATGAATTCCATCACTGCCTGCAGCTTTCCCTGTGGTCAAGCTTTCGATGTATGGCGTCCCGTAAATAGCCCACTTCTCTGTGGTAATACCCCTGATTTGTGAGATTCTCGGCTCACTCTCAAATATCTCAGCAAAATGCTAGACAATGTTTTGATATCTAATATTTTGACATCAATGCGAGGATGGCCTTGTTTCCTACCATAATGTAACGTCTTCAGCTGGTGCTTGATCTTGCAGCTCACTAGGGAGTAGTGTGTGTTTCAGTCCGCGCGATGATAGGAGCGATTGTGAAAAACGTTCTTAATGGCAGTTCTTCTGACAATAATTAAATCTAACTGATTGAAGTGCCTTGAGCCTTGGTGTCACAATAATAACTTGTGCTGAGACTTGGTCTTGAAGAAGGAGTTGGTTATGCACAGGTTGTGGGATGTACATAGCTCGAATAGTTTCAGGCCATTGTTGTTCATCTTGCCGACATCAAAGTGTCCAAGGCACGAGTGGCACGAGTGGCGATCAGCACACACTCTGGCATATTAACTTTACAAAACGATAGGATGCAATAACAGATTTCAAGCGTGTATCACATATGGCATTTAATTGCCGAATAGGTAATATATGTATTTGGCTTGAGACCAGTCAGGGCAATTTATGACCTGTTTGTAACATGCCATTTATTTCTATAACGAAATTTACAGAAACTAGTACCTGTTTATTTAATTGGGGTAATCTGGTTTTAATTGTGCATTTTCCCTCTCGCAAACGGACTTTTAAATATGGCTAAACTACAAGGTCCCAATGGCTCCTGCTATTTATCCATAGCTGTGGAGAAAGGAGTATTCCATACCTTTCGCAAGGGTATTATGATATAAGTGAATATAATTAACTAGATGTGAACCCGGTCTCGAAATTCGAGCCGCTAATTATTACACTATATTACTCGTAGAGTAAATATTAAATTGTATCTGGATTGAGAGAAGTAATACGATTTAACATATACTCTGAATTAGTTTACATATGATAGCAAGTCTTCCCATGAAATTTTAGAATTGATTATTTTGTTTACAAGAGGAATTCATAAGCATTTTTTCAAATTATGGTCTAGTGATGTTAAATTATCACGCGCTTATCAATGTTCAACTAATCATAATATTAAACAATTCTATTATATTTTATGTGAATTTTACCTGAATTTTCATTTGCGCATAACAGAGCATCTCATTAGTTGAACTAGTCATTTATATAAATGAGATTTTTAAAAAATAATGTTTAATTTGAAAAAATACTGTATTTTCATGAGCACAAAAATTAAAAGTAAGAACTGGCTGATTCGCAAAAGAAAAAAAATCGAAAAAGAACAGGTAAAAAGCCTCAGATATTACAAATTTGACAAGAATAATATGAACGGAATGGTCATAAATACTCATTTTTACAGATAATACATTAACGCATATGAATATATATATCAGTTAAATCGTTTTCGTAAGCAGACAACCGTTTCCATACAGTGATATATGCAAATACAAAATATTTCTCACCTACACATTTTAAAATAAATATCTATTGCTTTAATACACATGACACACATTTGAATAATAATAATAAAACCCCAAATGCGACATACCAGTAAATGCTTCTTGGTATTTTTTTAAATTTGAATATTTTTAATAAAACTGAAACATGTTAGATTGAGGTACGTTTTTTACTTTGCTGTCTAATTTATTCATATATTTATTCAATCATATATATATATATATATATATATATATATATATATATATATATATATATTATGCATGTATAAAACAAATTGAATATTTTCTATAATCTAACAATAGTTAAATATTATATTAACTTGAAATTTCATTATTTGGAAATGTCATTTTTCAAGAATTAAGAAATTCAATAATATGCTAGTTGTTGTTGTTCTTCTTCTTCTTCATTTTTTCTTCTATGTGCCCTGTCCTTTCAGGACGTCAACGATCATTGCTTTCCACGTCTCCCTATCCCTGGTGGCTCTTAGCACGCCTTCTCCTGTTACATGCAAACCCTCATTCCATCATCCACCTGATTAGGTTCTTCAAATATGTTATCTGTTGGCGTTTGCTACCAGAATTAGGCAACGCATAGCATCCTCTAAGTTTGGCTCCAAAGATTACTGGCGTCTCTGCAAAAGCGTGCTCAGCAGGAACAAGACTTCAATACCCCCACTAATCAATGAATTTGAAGTTCTCACCTCCCCAGCCGACAAGGCTGAATGCTTTGCCCGTAAATTCTCAACCAATTCGACACTGGACTCGTTAGGAATACCTACACCAGACTTCCCACCCAGAACTAAGGCTCAACTAAATAACGTCCACATTTCACTCTCGTTGGTCGCCAAGATAATTGCACAACTTGACCCACACAAAGCGAGCGGCGGTGACGGAATCCCAGTCATAGTACTGAAGAAATGTGCCCCAGAACTCTCCTCTGTCCTCTCTAAATTCTATAACCTCTGCCTATCTGCTTCCTGCTTTCCTGCCTGTTGGAAGTCCTCCTGCGTAGTACCTATATTTAAGAATTCTGGCGAACCCTCAGACCCCGCCAATTACCGTCCTATTAGTCTCCTTCCAATCTTTGGCAAAGTTTTCGAAGCCATTATCAACGCCGAGGTGATTCAGCACCTTATGACCAACGGGCTTCTCTCTGACAAACAGTATGGGTTTCGCTTCACCAGGTCTACTGCTGATATGCTAACGACCATTACCGAGTACATATACCAGGCACTCGACAAGAATGGTGAAGCCCGAACCGTTGCCTTGGATATCTCCAAAGCATTCGACAGGGTCTGGCATGCTGGCCTCTTGTGCAAACTGCGGAGCTATGGGATAACTGGACATCTGTTTGACCTCATCCAGTCCTTCCTCTCTAACCGCACATTAAAGGTGGTATTAAATGGGCATGCCTCCCAAAACTACCAGACGAACGCGGGCGTCCCTCAAGGTTCTATCCTAGGTCCCACGCTATTTCTGATCTACATTAATGATCTCCCCGACACCATTAGATCCCAAGTTGGCATGTATGCCGACGACACAACAATCTACTCCCGCATCGATCAGAAACCAGGTCTAGACGACAAAGTGAACCTCGCTGCCGCACTTGAAAGGGACCTCCAATCCGTAGTGACCTGGGGTAGGAAATGGTTGGTAAATTTCAATGCCTCCAAAACAAAGCTGTTATCAACTAACCACCATAGACAATCGCATCTACCTCCCATTAGCATGGGACAGGCTAGCCTCCCAGAGAGTAAAATACTACGCCTCCTTGGCCTTACACTTTCGGCGGACCTCAAATGGAATGACTACATTGAATCCATTGCCAAATCTGCTGCTATGAAAGTCGGCTCTCTGTGCAGGGCCCGGAAATTTTTCCCTCCTGAAACTATTCTGCACATATACAAATCTACCATCCGCCCGTGTATTGAATATTGCTGCCATATCTGGTCGGGTGCCCCTGCTGCTCTCCTTGGGCTTCTTGACAAAATACAAAGGAGGATCTGTAACGTGGTTGATACTGACTTGGCAGACCGGCTGCAGCCGCTCTCTCACCGGCGTGATGTAGCTTCCCTGTGCCTCTTCTACAAGTACTTTCATGGCTTTTGCTCCGATGAGCTTAGATCACTGGTGCCGCCTAAGCACGAATTTACACGAGATACTAGATTAGCAACTAGGTCCCACCCTTTTACAGTTAAACAAATAAGATGTAACCGTAAATTCTACTCCAACAGCTTCTTTTCTCGCGTTTCCCGCCTGTGGAACTCCCTTCCACAAGTCTGCTTTCCCGACAGTTACAATCTCCAGGTGTTTAAATGTAGGGTCAATAGACACCTCCTATCACACTAACTCCCAACTATTCTCACAACACTCTCATCTACCCAACCCTCATTCTCGGTATCCTCACCCGCCTATCACCCACCCTCTGTTATTTCCTATATTTAACCAGCCTTTCTCCACTCTACGTAGCCCCCTGCACAGTAGTGGCAGTGACATGCCTTGCTCGGGGTGAAACGCTTATAAAAAAAAAAAAAAATTCACCTGTCTTTTTGCCTCTGTCTGACCTGTTAGTATCAGGTTCTTCAAGGTCTCCTACCTCATTGCATGTCCCAGGAACGTCACCTGTCCCTTCCTGATAGTATTAATTTCCTTTTCGTTTCCATCATTTCCAAAACCGTATCATTGTTCACATGCTCGATCCATGATATTCGCAGCATCCTTCTGTAGAACCACAGTTCAGTTGCATCAAGTTTTTATTTCATCTTTGATTATATTGCCTAGCATTCGCTGCCGTATTGAAGAACTGACAAAACATAGCAATCCAGTACTCTCTTCTTTGTTTTTAATGAAATTGTCCTGTTTCTTAATAGTTTACTCCACTTTTGGAATGCTTCCTTCGCTATGCCAATTCGACTTCGGATCTCTATGTCGCACTTTCCGTCTTCTGTTATTACGATTCCTAGGTATTTAAATTTTTGTACCTGATTATTCTAGTGTCTCCGCCCTGTATTTGGCATATTGGACTGCCGTTTTTACTGATGACCATGCATTTGCTTTTCTTGCAATTTATTTGTATTCCTTTCTAGTCACTCTCTTCAGCTACCTTCTGTAAGAGGTCATGTAGTTTCCTTTTTGTGTCTGCTATGAGCACTGTATCATCTGCTTATCTTACGTTGTTTAAATTGTTGCCTCCTATGACAAATCCAGGAATAACTTTTAGAGTCCTCAAAATATTCTCCCTGTATAAGTTGAACAGATCCGGTGAAAAGACATATCCTTTTCTTAAGCCCCTTTCTATGATTGTATATCTTCTGAATTTGTTTCCTGTCCGTATACAAGCGATTTGCTGTCGGTAAAGATTCTTAATCACTCTTAAGTCTTTCCCAATATGTTACTATTAAACATTTCTATGAACGAATGCATAACAAAATACAACACGTTTAAAATCCTTAAAGAGACTGTGGATATGGATTGCCATCTGTTTTCTATGCATGCCACCAAACGTTCAGAAATACCTCAAGTTTCAGCAGATATACATATTACAGATTAAAAATCGCCTCATGAGTGTGAACATTTAAAGCCTTAGAGAAGACCATCCATCATCGAACATTGTGGTCATATGGTACTGAATCACAAACAAAATCTGCTCTATATAACATGCATTAAATTACATCATATTAAAGACACACAGTAGTAACAGCAACAGAAACTGATAGGAGATGAAAGTTAAAGTTAAAATAATTACATTATGTTTTTGAAGTTGCACTGTACCCCAAGCAAAATGTTCGGAAGAAAACTTCTATCAATTACAGTTTTCTGTAGAAATCTATTAGCCATTTTAAGAGAAATATTATATAAATTTCAACAGACAATAGCACTGGCTCTTCAGTCAATTAATACTAAGTATTTCTCTATAGAAAGAAAATAGTTTCATTAACACAGAAATGTTTTTGATCTAACCAAGTATATATGTCCCACAATAGACTCTTCTAACATTAGATTTAGATTAGATTATATTAAATCCGTTGAAGCATGATCTTTTCAGCACACCTCGTATATATGTTTGCATTTTTGCAACAATACCAAAAGAATATTCGACTAACTAATAAGCAAACAATCTAAATTAAATCGAGATTTAAGTTCATATTCATTCAGGACATACGTGACCATGATATCCCGTCAATATATTTTTCGTTATATAACAATTTGCATTGACTATGTATGAAAATAGTTTCATTTTCCAATTTTAATTTAGAACAGATCTTCCCAGAGAGTCATTACCAGTGAAGTGATCACATATTACTCTGCTATTAATTCATAGGATGCGATCATTCTTTTCCCAAATGTATCAGTAAATGGCAGGACAGATGATGGTGAAATTTAAATACTGATTACTGTTCTAATTGTCTCGCAGATAAGTTTATACTTATAGGGAATAAAAAAAATCTGTTTTTGTTTGTTTGTTTTTTTGTTGTTTTCTAAATAATAAGATTAACAGAGCTGAGTTGTTTCCAACAAAAAATGTCCTCGGATTATAACGGATTTGATAGAGTCAGTTTTCCCTGCTTAAGCATCACTGATGCAATTCGATCCACTAGAGCATTAACTTATTTATCCACAAGTTTTTGGTTATCTTTCCCAATACGAAATTGACGTATAACTATGTTGCAGTGGCTTTTAGAATTCTGAGTCACATTTCCAATATGCGATACCTGCATAGAAAGTTATATTCCAAAAATAGAATTAGTGATAAAACAGATTAGTTCCATAGAAAACATTTTCATATCAATGCATGTTTCTTGTATTAATCTTGAAGTTTCAAACTTACAGGATGAGATTCCATTCCATAATATATATCAAACGAAGTGTAAGCTGAATAAAGTAAAACGTTTAGTGAATGAGGCTCACATTGATATATCCATCTCATTATTCCGCAATTTAGTAAATATCAATCCAACCAAACACACACACACACACACACAGATACACACACACACACACACTCACACATGAGCCATTCTAAACGTCGTATTTTTGCTTTAATTTCAGTTGAAAATAAAATAAAGACAAAAATTCTCCAACATTTGGATAATTTCTTAAGTTTGTTCTAAGCATTCGTCTCACATGAGCCATCTCAGGGACATTATTAATACGGTAATACAATAACATTCACCATCACCGACAAATTTGTTTTGTGTTGACATAAAACTCCGCTATGAATACATGGTTCTGTTGTTATTTCACGCTATCACGCTGTGTGACTTCATAGAACCACACTGCAAATTTGCGAACTGCGTTTGTTATTTTGGTAACTATTGCCGTTGCCTCGCGGAGTTTTATGTCAACATAAAATAAAATTGTCGATAATGGTGGATGCTATTGTGTTACCGTCTATATATATATATATATATATATATATATATATATATATATATATATATATATATATATGTTGATGTCCAGTTCGTAAACGGCGAGGATAACCCAACAAGATCAACTTAATATAAAATATTAAGTGTTATATTTGTATAGAGAGCTCAATGGGTGTTATCCAGAGCAATATGATATTTATAAAGAAAAAACGCAACAGGTTATTCAAATTGGTTGTAAATTATAATTCATTACAATAAGCATAATTAGCTCATTTCATCAGACCTTACAATATTTCTTCCATTTGGTACAAAACATTTGCCGGAATAAGCATTTTTTTTAACTGAAGAGAAAGATAAAAAAATAAAAAACATAAGAAGTTAAAAAGGAGAAAATGAAAAGAGAGTCAGGACATAAGCATTGGCGTCAGATCAGCCGGGGGTATTCAGACCAGTCATGAAGATGTTGACCGCTAGCCAATTAAGCGTTTATTTCTATGGCTACGTGCTTATGTTTAACCTCATGAATTAACTCACCCATGTACACTAATTTCTATTTATATAACACATATGCGCACATTCCCGTATATACTTAAAAATGTGACTTTATGTTTATACATACTTACCGACCTATACCTTTTCATGTCCACATACGGATCTTGCGTTCGTATACTCACATATACACATTTCTTAAAAACGGATTTCCGCGTGTATATATATACTCCCAAACTTTGCATATATTTTCATACTTGTATACATCCTCACATCTGTACGTATATATACTCATAAATGTATTCTTCATACATACACTCATCTATTTATATTCACACTAGCAGAATAGCCCGGCGTTGTTCGGGTGTAATGAAAGCTTTAAAACTAATCTATGCTCCTGGAGCTCAGACTCAGCCTGAAGAATATTTGCGTGAAGTTTGATGAGAATCGGATAAAAATTGTGGATTTGTATAAAGGACATACAGACAGATAAACAGACAAGCACACAAACATCTTGCCTTTTATATATATACTATCAAATATCTGCACTATTGTAAAAACTGCAATCTTGAAACTTCTGAACAGCTCCTACTGTAACCCGATTTTTTCGATTATCGATTTTCGATATTTATCGGGGGTACCTCCACAAAAGCCTAGCTAAGAAGACTCGCAAACGCTTATAGTACAATTGCATACATTTTCAAGAAAATTGGTTCAACCGTTTCGGAGTCTATAGGTAACGGAGACACACACACAGGCACCCACGCACACATACACACACACACAGACAAAGTTCCATTTATAAATAAGTTTAGATACAACTATTGTCTTCACATACTCGTAATTCTATGAGAAGCGAATCCACGCATACATGCATACATGTATACACACCATATATATACACTACCGACCATCAATTTGGGACCACCAAAATCTTTAGCAGAATCAAATTCGACGAGTTTGTAGTTTTTGTTATTCTTATGTAGATGCCAATTTATTTTTCCGAAAATTCAGATTTATTCAGATATTATAATTACGCTATAATTCTTTTTAAAAAAGAATATTACTACGGTATAAATGGCAAGGAAGAAACAGATTAGCATTGGAAAAGAGCTCAGGTTAAAATTCGTTCAAATGACTGATATGCTGATCGTGTTATCGCTAAAAAAATAAGCCTGCATTATTGCCTTCAACGACTTCGTGAAACTGAGTTAAATATTGACAGAAAAAAATCTGGTAGGCCCAGATTAACATCTATTGTAGAGGATAGGCACGTGTTCATATCTAGCAAAAGAAATGGAAGAAAAACCGCTCTTCTTCTATCTGTTACTACTGTTAAGAGACGACTTAATTCTGCTGGGTTTAAAGACTGTGTAGCAGTTAAGAAACCACTATTAAAGAAGGAGAATAAGGGATGAAATTGAACGTACAGTTCAAATGATATTCCTAAAAATGAACAACTTTTGTTTAAATGCTTGCAGGATGCTTGGAAATCACGTTCACCAACTTATTTATATAAGTTATTAGAAAGAATGCCAAGGGTTTGCTCTGCAGTAATAAAGGCTCGTGGTAGTTTCGTCGATGAAAAGGAAATATGAGTTAACTATAATTAAATTTGAAATTACTCTATGTTAATTTTGGTTTTAATTATTGTACAATTGTGAGCAACAATGAAATATATCTATATTTATTCTTCTAAGACATACAATTTGTTACTTCCTTCTCTGAGAGAATAAATCTAAGTGGTATATATAAATATAAAAGTAATTATATAAGTATTCAAGTAACATTTTATATACCCCTATACATATAGACGATGTACGCCTGTGTACACTTATCCATCTATTTTTAACACCCAAATCGAGGTGGTATATTTTCATTTCATACGTCTTAACAAACATTACACACACACACACACACACACACACACACACACACACACACACACACACACACACATACATATATATATATATATATATATATATATATATATATAAAGAATCACAAGATAGTCAAAACCTACCGCGGTTTCACACAACGGCTCGTCAGCTGACGAGCCGTTGTGTGAAACCGCGGTAGGTTTTGGCTATCTTGTGATTCTTTATGTGTCTTTGCTCTACTTTTGCTTTTCATTTGTACTTTTGCATTTGTTTGTATTTGTATCGAGCACTTTTTCTTCTTTTTTTTTGGTTGGTTCCGTTTGGGTTTTTTTTCTTTACTGCGGAGTATCGTATGTCTTGTCTTTATTCCGCGGATTTCTTTTTTTTCCCCCCTCTTATCCAACGCCTTAGTGCGACGGATGTTAACGGAATTAGATTCTGTCGGTTATTCGTTTTTCTTAAAGTTTATCTTTGTATAAAGTTAGGATTTAGATACTTACAGAGTCTGTTTAGTTATTATTTTGAATATATATATATATATATATACCGGCATACCCCATTCTGGTTTTGTATACTAACCTGTACTCATATGGGTAGAATGATCAGTACATGAAAGTACAATCAGTTCAAGAATGCACAATTGACTGCATCCAAGATTAACATAACCCACATATAATCAGTTGTTCTCACAGGATGGAAAAACATACACATAATTAAGTTCGTTCTTATATATGAAATTCACCTTTACTTAGGTGCCCACTTCTACACACAATAATATATATAATTATGCAAGCATTTCTCACACATACTCCTAAAATACGCATATATTTTCATAATTACATGCAAACTCACATATACTCATAAATGTGTTCTTCATACATACATTCATCTATTTATATGCACGCATAATTCTTTTGTTCACACAGTCACAATTTTATGAGAAGCTGATTCACGCATATATATATACACATCCATATATATTCTCATAAATATAAATATAAATATATCTATAAATATAAATATAACTATAAAAGTATACAAGCAACATTTTATATACCGCTATACATAAAGACAATGTGTACAATTGACTGCATCCAAGATTAACACAACACATATATAATCAGTTGTCCTCACATGATGGAAAAACATATACATATTAAGGTCCATTCTTATACTTAAAATACACTAATATTTATATGTCCCCTTATACACACCATAATACATTTCATAATATCTATAAACATATATTATTTATAGATAAATGCACAAAATTAGGTGCACCCATATGTATGAGAAACATATCTAACCTTACACTTATGTGCATAATTATACACGTGAAATATTTATATCTAAGTTATTTTAGTGAAATCATTTACAATTACATATTACATATTCATGATGGGACATATATATATATATATTTTTAAACTTTGTACACCAATAATATAAAGTCATTCTGTACTTAGATTGGCATGTCAACCCATTGTATGGCATTTCCTTATCCTCACTTCTTCGGTCTGTAAAATCTTCCAAGGAATGATACACACAAATGTGAAAGAACTGGCAAGTGTGTCGAAACGGGGTGATTCTAAGATTTTATGTGTTAGACAGTTTAAATTTATTTTCATGGCGGCATTAGAACATTGTTTCATTTCTCTGATTTAATAATTGTCTAGATTCTCTGAACTTGATAATTTTAATCTTTTCGTCTATGCATAAATTGCATCTGCTTATAAAGCTATTGGAGGGTTAAGATTTCCCTATAATCTTCCATTCAATCTGAGGGGAAAGACTTCTCTCTTTTAATTCCCAGAAATGTTTCGAGAGAGCGGTTTGATGATTTAGGTGGGGTTTATAAAATGATTGAGTGTGATTATATAGGCGCTGTTTCCATGGTCCGGCGGAAATTCCTATATATTTTTTCTCGCTATTGTCATAGCTAGGATAGATGGTTGCTTGGTATATTACCTCTTCAGATTTACATATGCCTCCAGCTGGGCCTTTAGTTTTTAATCTACAGTTACAGAGGGTTGTACTCTCTGTCTTTTTTGTTATAATATTTCATTAGTATATTATTATGATGTGAATTGATGATGCTATTAACATTGCTAGTGCATGAATAACTAATTTTTAATGTCTTTCTATTGCTGATTTTCTTAGTGGGTTGTTCTGCTTAATGTGCTTATGAACTAATTTAAGAAAGTATTGCCCGATATTAAAAGAAGATAGTTTATAGAAATGTGGGTTAAACTATAGCACTCCTCTTTTTCTATTGCTAGGTTCTTTGGTTCCAGTACTTTTGATGTGTTCTAAGTGATGTAATTCCTGTTTGAAGCCACCTATTTTTTAAGCGATATATTAATGTGTCTAATTTTTATTTAAGATTTTGCCAGTTGATGATAGTTTGTTAATTATAGTATTTACGATTGTAGGTATTTGCTTAATTATTTTTGTGGTGGTTGGAATGGACATTTATGTAGGTTGTGGTTTCATGAATTTTTTGGTAGTCCAAATAGAAGGAATATTTTGTGGTCGGATGCAATGGGTTAATTAAGCTCATTGAAATGAATTATAATTTATAAACAGATTAAATGACGTGTTGAGTTTTTTATTATATATATATATATATATATATATATATATATATATATATATATATATATATCGCTCATTCAATAATGAATTAGAGCACTATGGCTATTGGGCGTGTATAATGATATAAAAATTCTGCCTTCTCCTACCGAACGCTCGTAGCCCAGAGGTAGAATCGCCAACTGACGCCAATTCGATCGGGTTTCAATCCGGGGTTAAAAAGCAATCGGAGTCTAACCGTACTGATAAGCAGTGATACAGCGAAACAGATCTGTCTACGGATGACTGTAGTGTATATATATATATATATATATATATATATATATATATACTACCGGCATAATTATCAAGCCATCACATGTTTTGAAAAGAAATGATGTATTTCATATTTATTTTAGTATTTATTGCCAAGTGGATAATTCTAAATGAAAATAGAATGATCCATTTGTTATTATTAATTTGCAAAATTTACAAGTCAATGAAGCAAAGATGAACTCGTCAAAATCATCTTAACTTTTTTCCATATTTCATTGATGAAACAGCAATATAGGTAATTATTAAATATTTATATATTCATTTCAAAACATGTTATTGCACAGTATTAACAAAAGAATCATTTCGTTTAGAAAATAAGACTAAAACTTAAAGTATTTGATAATTTGTGATATTTTATTTTGTTGATTATTCGCCATGTTTATTGCTTATAACTATGGATCCGCCGTGTTTATTGCTTATAACTATGGTCCGTTATCTTAACGGACAAGAGAATATTAGCAAGATGATTTTGAAATTCGTAAACATAGAAAAGTATAGAGCTTTTATCGCTTCTTGTTATCGCTGACAGACATTCGTGATATGATGTATTTACACCGTATCACGAATGTCTGTCATCGATATCAAGAAACTTTATCTGCAGAGAGACATTATTATGGCCATTTTTTTTTATTTTCGTAAGAATGTCTAAATATCAGACTTTGAGACAGAACATTTTAACCCAGCTTTGCTGTCTTTTACGCAGTTTTTTTTCCTCCGAGTTAGGACACTACTTCTTCGCATATTTTGTCTTGTTCATGAAAATTTCTTAACCATGACATTTTACTATTTCATAAGAAAGCTACAGTTCATTATTTATTTAAATTCTGTCTTATATGCACGCATACACACAATCTTACATGCCCACACTCACACACACATATATAGCATCTGTAGATATCTTAACATTTATTTTTGTAGCACTTTACATAAGTTTTTAAGTTATTATCTGTCGCCTATTGACTTTTTTTTAAAATCAGAAAGACTATATGTCAGTCTTTTTAGCAACCGTAAAAAATGTTGGTATTTTATTGAAATATCGATTTTCAGTTTCCTTCTGTACTTGTAAATGCAAATCGAATTAAGTATTTGCATAAAATTCAATCAGAGAAGCAGCTCTAAACCTTTTCGTCGCTGTCATCTTCATCAATATACTCAGTGTCTCCGGGTTTTGCGTAAAACGTTACTGCGGATTGCCACTTCTTAGTCAATAACTCTATCCAGGTATAAATGAACACGCGCACCCGAGATTAAAAAAAATAAACACATTTTACACAGTGTCGGGGACTGATGCTAAAATTCTTTTATACCTCCGTATTCATAAAAATTTTATTATGTTATAATTCGCTCAAAGAAAAAATGAAATAAGAATTAAAATATCGACATTTAATTCTTTTCTGCAGCCATTTTAACCAATAAGAATCACAAAGACGATATTAAATTAAACCGATTTTTTTCCGTTGATAAAATGTATGTTTTAAAGAAAATTTCATATTATATCTCGTCGGATATTTAGTGCATTTTTTATCTTTTTATAATTATTTTACCCCAAGCAAGTCAGGATTATTAATATTCCGCAGGAGGTTACGTTGAGAGAAGAAACATACAACAAGTTTTGCCGAAGAAAGTATAAGAGATGGATAACGTTTAGCGAGGAGGATGGGATTCAGAATTTCGATGACATTGATAGAGAAAGAAAATGACAACTGATGTTGCGTGGAAACTTTTGCGGTTGTAGCTAACATGGTTACTAGTAAACGGAAGTGAGTTCAGCAGACATGAAATACCAGAAAAGAAATTATTATTTTAGAAGTGACGGTTACATTTCACTATTTTACGTTAAAATGGGGCACCTTCATGCCAATCTAATAGCGAGAGTAAAATGATGTGGTTAGGGCAACAGGAAGAAAAGCTTGTCAAAGAATAAGCCGTAAAATAGTTGTAGAAAAACCGAGGGAGGTCACATCACTTCGGTGAGAAAGTGACTGAAAGGTAATTATCAATTATGTTGCCGATTCTACTTTGGCTTTTGTCGAGGACCACGAGGTAAATAACAGGAACCACTCGACAAGATATTGCAACGGCATTCAAAAAAAACCCTACTAGCCTGACTGAGCGACCCAAATATCCGAGCCGTAGATGCAGCTAGATGTAATCATTTCACTTGAGGTCGGTCAACAAAGTGAAGCCAATGAGGCTCAGTGTTTTGCATTCTAGAAGACTAGCGACATCATTACTGATAAAAAGTAGGAAATCTCACTATGGTTGACACAAGAGTGCAAATTCATTTTGAAAGCATTAAAATAAAATGTCATTTCCAGCCCCA
The DNA here is from genome assembly GCA_037127315.1 of Ascarosepion bandense. Classification (NCBI taxonomy): domain Eukaryota; kingdom Metazoa; phylum Mollusca; class Cephalopoda; order Sepiida; family Sepiidae; genus Ascarosepion; species Ascarosepion bandense. Next base: position 386,861 of record JBBBDQ010001673.1, read on the forward strand.
TTCAATCAATGATTTGGTTTACCTTTTCAAGAGCAGCATAGAAGTTTATTTTTCAACCTTAACAGATTTCTTCTTGACACGAGAACAAATATTCATGTCATCTGCACAGATGCCTACTTCAAAACTGAATACATCAGGAAGATCATTGCTGAATACCAGAAAAGGCGTATGACCATTGACAAAGCCCTGATGGAGGCCGGCTTTCATATAAATTAATCTGGGCTTTCTTTTCACGATTTGATAGCAACGATTGGGTTAAAATCAACAGTAATCCAGAAATACAAACATCTGGAAATTATGTAGCATGCCAAAATATTTCAAACGATATCTAGAACGATACCTCAGGCTTCGCCGTTCTTATTAAGAGTCTGCTATACATATTTAGTGAGGCTCATCAACGGTAAATCTGAAGAAACGGAACAATATTGTTGTCATCGAGATAATACTACCAAATACTTTAATAGCATCAAATACTATACCAGATTTATGTAAGAAAAATGTAATAGGGAGATAATTAGTAGGTCAGAGTGTTACTCGGTGTTTTTCAAAACATGAACTACAGAGAAGGTCTTCCAACAACCAGAAAGGCAAAAAGCACCGACGCAATTGGTATAGAGCTTGGAGAATTCAGGAGAGATCTCAAGATAAGATTTCTTTAAGACGATGACAGCGATTCTGACCGATTTATAAAAGTCATCTTTAGAGATTATGTTGGAGGCAACAAAAAGAGTCACATACATACATATATATATATATATATATATATATATATATATATATATATATATATAACTCATTTTAGCCTCAGTTTTAGGTGGGAAAATATGTGGGTATTTCAGACGATGCAAGTGTGGAATTTAGGAGCAAGGCACTCAACTGACTCCAAGTGTGAAGACCTCAAATTGTTTTAATAGAAAAGAGATCGTAGTCTTATCTGATGTTTAGCACACTTGCCGAACCGCCAGTAGTATTTAGAGCCAATCTTTCTAGATTATACACGTTGCTTCATTCTATCAACAAATAATAAAGAGTTTAATTTTGGACACGTTTGCATTGAATAGAAACAGATACAAATTATCCTATATTTGTAATCAGATGTGTCATTCCGGTAAAGCGGGAGGAATAATTCCTGTGGATCATCGCGGCAGAGTCAGCAGATGTGAATCAAGATGAAAGAGGTTTAGAACAGAATTTCCTGACTGAAATTGTAGCATCAATTCCGGCATTTGCCTAGTGGAAAACGTCACAGACAGAATTATTAACAGGGAGATTTAAAAAATATTTCATAAGAAAGAAAATCTTTTAACGATTCTCAATTTGCTTTTGATAGTTCTAATATATTTTGTTGGTAAGAGTTTCCTGAAATGAGAGATAGTAAAAATAAATATTAAAAGACACTACAGTATGATCAGTGTTGCGATGAGAGCAGAGCTACATGGTATGGCAAAAAGCAGGATTGTAAGAGATCTAAATTGAAATTGTATCATTTAGAATTACTGAGAAAACACGTGGGAAATCGACCATTTGGATAAAAGAGTGATTGAGAAGTTTAGAATGTGAACCCCTACAAGATATCACAGATTTTTTTCATCCGAAAAGTTTAGTCGGATTAAGTTCTTTTTTACGACTCTTTTACCCTTAAGAGGTTATTTAAAGCAATGATTATTTGTTTTTATATTATAAGAATATTCAGGTGTTAATAATGATTTACATATACATGTCGTGCTAATTAACCCACAGCTAAGTAGAAGAGTCGAATTCATACAATTTTTCTACATTCATGCGTCGGTGAATTTAACGAGCACAGATAGAACTGTTATTACTGCACAAGGACAGCCAAGCTTACAAAACATAGCACTGTCCAGGCTAGAGGTAGCGTAACTTCAATAATCGCACGAGAATTGTTGTTCGATTGTTTTGAAAACGAGGATCGTTTAAGTATCAACTAGCATACAGATATGGATTGTAGGGATTTATGGATCTGTCAAGATTAATTGTTGTCGTTCAAAACCATTTTCATTGAAACACAAGTCCTACTTGCACCGAGTATTTTACTTTCTAGGTACAACGAGCAATTAAAATTAAAATTAAAATTAAAATTAAAAGCACCCAAATGTACAAAACTTAAAACTTAAAAAAATTATTTATTCTTAATATCTAATTTTAACTTATTTCATTTTTTTTACAATATACGTATTTATCTAAAAAAATAACAATGATCAACCGGAAGTGCAAACTTAATGGATTATTTAAATGTTTAAAAAAGGGTTATTTTGGGTTGAGTTGGGTTGATTGGTTTGTTTTATGGCATATCAAAGTTAATGGATTATTTAAAGCCGACAAAATTTTTGCAATAGAATTGTATGAATAGAATATATATTTTTTGTTGAGAATATGATGCATTGTAGGTAATGTTTTTTTTTTCTTTCAAAAAATTATTGTTGGTAATATTTCTTCCTTCAAATATGTAACGTGGGAATTTTTACGATAAAAGTCAATTTTTATACTTTCAAAGTATTTTGACCCCAGTTTGGGGATGAACTATTTGCCCATAGCTGAGACCCAAACAGGTGCTACAACCGCGAGTCAAGGTGAAACTGGGAACCACAATAATTATGAAGTAGTTCCATGTTCCTCTCAATCAGAGACCTTACTACCAGATGGAGTTTATTGCAATAAACGGGACCATGGTCACATTGGAACAGGAAATGCATTTTTCTCATACAATTTAATTCTTTCTTAAACGTTTAACTCCAGAAATTAATAGGAATGATGAAAACTGTTAGAAAATTTTGTTGTTGACCAAGAACCATGAACTGAACAAGATTCAGGGAGTATACATATGCTGATTTTGATTGCCCTAAAGTTTTTCAGATCGTAGTTGACAAGTAAGGAGCTGGAAGAGAATTTTGCATACCAGAAATGCGAGGGAAGAAACTATAAAAATAAAACTTACAACTCTGTTAAGAATTATACGAGGTAAAATGATGAAACTATCATGCCAATCTAACACAACTCTTAAACTTGGAGAACCATATTAGAAATCTCATGAGAAAAATAGTCGTGAAAATACTGAAATGCACAAAAATCTACGTTTCGGCGGCGGGGAGGTGACTGAATCTGGAACGCTAGTTCAGGATTGATAACTTTTCAGATTCATCTTAGGAATTTAAAAAAGAAATTCTAAATTCTATGTGTAATATTGTAATGAAATCTGTCTTATTTTATTTATCTCTCTCTCACTCTGTGTGTGTGTGTGTGTGTGTGTGTGTGTGTGTGTGTGTGTGTGTGTGTGTGTGTGTGTGTGTGTGTGCTTTAGTCTGGTTAGCTGTTTGTTATAAGGGAGGAAGAAGTGTGTGTGGTTATTGTTGCTGATTGCGTGTGTGTGACTTTTGTTGTTGTTTTAAGTTCATGTTGTGTGCGTCTTGGTGTTGTGTATACTGTTATGTAATCTAGGTTTAATTCTTGGTGACTATTGATTGGCGGATGTAATTTAAATATTATTAGGGACTCTTTAATGCGTAGGTTACCTATGTTGCGTTCCTTAACCAAGATATTAACGGTCATGGTTTTGTCCTTAATTTTGCATTTATTAAATGTTTTTGGAACGACGACGCTTGCGTGTGTAGATGTTCCCTTATTCTAATGTGTAAGTGTATTGTAGTTCTGCCGACATAAAATACATCGCATTAGGCGCATTATGTAATAGTGTTAACGACTCTTTATATATATATATATATATATATATATATATATATATATATATATATATATATTGTTAAAGACTATATATATATATGTATATAATAGTGTTAAAGATTATATATATGTATATAATAGTGTTAGAGACTATATATATGTATATACATATATATGCATATAACAGTATTAAAGACTATATATACATACATATATGTGTGTGTATATAATAGTGTTAAAGACTATATATATTTTTATATAATAGTGTTAAAGACTGCATATATATATATAGAAGTGTTAAAGTCTCTTTATATATATAATAGTATTAAAGATTATATATATATATAATAGTGTTAAAGATTATATATATATATATATATAATAGTGGTAAAGACTCTTTATATATATATATATATATAATACTGTTAAAGACTATAAATATATACGTATATAATAGTGTTAAAGTCTATATATATATATATATATATATGTATATAATAGTGTTAAAGGCTCTTTATCTATATATATGTGTTAAAGATTCTTTATATATATATGACAGTGTTAAAGATTCTTCATGTATATATATATATAATAGTGTTAAAGACTATATATATATGTATACAATAGTGTTAAAGACTCTTTATATATATATGTAATAGCGTTAAAGACTATATATATATGGATATAATAGTCTTAAAGACTATACATATATAATAGTGTTAAAGACTCTTTATATATATAATAGTGTTAAAGACTATCTATATATATATATAATAGTGTTAAAGACTCTTTATATATATATATATATATATATATATATATATATATTAAAGTATATATATATATATATATATATATATATAAAGAAAGGTGTTAAAGACTATATATATATATATATATATATATATATATATATATAATCTTTAATACTATTTGATCAGTGCCACTTATTCTCTTTAACTTTTGTTATTTTCTATAGAAACACAACGTGATACTTGACTTTCCATGTGTTTTTGTTTGTTGTAATATTCTCTGACTTTTTTATATTTGACATCTCGTAAAATCGGCTTCATTTTGTCATCACCTCATCCTGATTAAAATCTCTATATAGACTAGCAAAGATCAAAGCCGTCTACTGTCAGTTTTCTGCATATGTTCCAAACTCAAAAACTGAAAAGCTATGCGATAATATTCATATTTTTTCATCCTCCAAAATTCATAAACAATTCATCTCATGAAGATAAAGATTTAAACTATATGCAATGAAAGATCGTTGATGAACAAAAATATGCAAAAAAGAAACGATTGATCATCTTTTTTTATTGAAAGATTTTTCACTATATTTCTTTATAGTCTACTGACGACCGTTGCAGTTAAGTAGTTTAGTAAAATAAAATGAAATGCGAAGAACTTATAATTGGTCATGAAATTACAGTCGTAAAATAATATTGATTATAATTACAAAATATATCAAATGGATATTGACACAGAATATTGATATATTAATAATTATAAGTGACCATTAAGTCCCCACCCATCTGTGTGTTAAATAACAGGTTAGAATTGTTTCTGCCGCCCTGGTTGCCAGCAGACAAGGTGAAGAAGAATTTTGAAATCAAATTCGTGGAAAAGACAAATGGACATTCTATCAATATCTTACACAAGAAATAGAGATTTTCGTGATATTAAATAGACTAATCTCTAGACTTAACTAACTGTCTAATTGCTGAAGAAGTATGGTATTTATTATATGATTGAAATAAAAGATGGTTTGAATAAAACAAACAAAATGCAATTGATTTACATCTGAAATCATGAACACTATGTAACCCCATGCGCAATAGTGGAATGCCATGCTTGGGGTGAAATGATGAAAAAACAAATTAGTTTACAGAGACCATGCATTATATATACATCCATGATAGTATAATTCATATGTTTGCTGTAGCATATATAAACAGGTTATATTTTGGAGTTGAGCAGAATAATTATATGGGATATTATTCAACCTTATCTCAGCCATCGGTTTGTTCTTTTTGAAAATCTTTGCACGAAACGATCCTTAGCACCATCAATTGCTGTATTGTAATTATTATGTAATATATTTTGTATGCAATATAGAGAGAATAGTATGATTTTACTAACATTTTAATAGTTTTTATTTACATTTTGTTACATTTATGAAGGAGTTTATTTTAAACCGCATGTTCTCGTGTATAGGTCGACTAATTATTTTCGCTGATGCAAGACTTATCATGATTTGTACATAATGTACAAGTAACATCATATGTAGAGTGTGAAAGTAAAAACGTATGTAGTTAGTATAAAATATATTTGTTGGTTATGAGAATGTTGAGATAACGCAGCTACGATGTTATTTTGAAGCAAATTGCTTAGATATTTGAAAATGGTGGTAGTCGTGCAGAAAGATCGTTTGAGTAGAGCTAAAAATCCTTGTATCTCAGTTCATTTAATTTTTACTGAAACATTTGCGAATTTTGCACAACTGTCTTGTCGGAGAATAGTATCATCCTTTATAAATAAGGAATATTGCTATAAATCGTTAAAATATGTGTTGCAATGTGTCCGTTTTCTGGCAAGAATTCGACTCTTTTAATGGATGTCAGCTATATTCTATATTTTATACAAGTTTTGTTATTAAAGAGTTTTCAGTATACACTTCATTTATAGTCGAATCCAGTCATTTTGCTGTTTAGAATCTATCTTTAAAACGTATGAGATCATACGTTCAAGAAATGAGTCGTTTTACATTTTAGCGAAAATATTGAATTGAATTATCATTATTTATTTTTGTGTTGTTTAAGAAGTTTTGTACCTGATGTATATCCAACAACAATGACCCAAATTTTTTTTTCAGAATTCTCTTAATTTTCAAGCGTATCGTTTCGATTACGAATTGTTTTAGCCCAGTATTGTGCTGTGAAATAGGCTGGAATTTCTAGAACTAATTCGGGGTTAGTATAGCGAGCTGTTTTCTGTACTTTGTTTACTATTTTGAACTTATAGAATGTAGAAAGCATAGGCATAGAGGATAATTCTCTGAGTGTGATCTGTAAAGGAAAACTGAATTAATTAGGAGAGATAATAAAGAAAAGCGAATAAGATGAGTCTATAAAATATAACAACGAAAAATACCAGCAAAGGTGGGGGCGCATGGTACGAGCTACCGACTAGAAATTTTAAAATCTTTAATGTTTAGAATGGTAACTATCAGGGAAACATGACACATAAATTTCAACTTTCATTGCATTAACGAAAGACACCCTGTAGAAAATAAGCTCAGTATGAAAACATAACAAATTATTATATATGCAAAGAAAACACTGCTAAATTGCTATGTACAATATACCCTTTTATATAGCAATAATGCCATATTATTTCTTCAGAGATTTAGTAGAGACAAGCCTGATCTTGCCTGACGGAGCAGGGGAATTTTTGACTGAGTGTACGCCCTTGGAAACCCCAGGTAAAAGGTTGACTATATGCAGCATTCACCCTCAATGTGAAGAACTTGGGTAAATACATAGATGAAATAGATATTTGAAAATCAGAAATATATCCTATAAAAACTATTTACATAAAATGTGACTAATACTGACTTTCTACGGAAGATAAAAGCAAAATAATGTAACTTAGATTTACATTCTGAAAAAAAGTAATTTTTGTGCTACACAGTAACGTAAAAGGTCAAAATTATCTTATACTAGCAATTCTTAATGAATGTAAAATTCAAAGGACACTGTGTGCTCCCTACTTAACGAATACTGAAAAGCAGGGGGAACAAATATGAGGCTAAAGTAACAACAATTACTAAACAAAACACGGCAAATTGTGGAAAGTTCTGATCGCCCATATCGTTATGTTCTTAGAACATAAATAAAAAAAGGAACCAACAGTAGACAATGAAATATAATTTTCCTTAATAATATATTAGCTATTGACAATTTAATATGCAACAGAAAACGTTTGCACGGATATCCGATTTAAAGACGTATATTTGAATGTTTAAAAATATTAAATTACTTTTTTCTGAAAGTAACAGATTTTGGTGATATCAAAGAATTGATCGCATATTTTTATGACATAAATGGACATTACAGTAACATCATTATCTATACAGACAACGACATTCAGGATAATTTGTAAACTGCTATGGTTAAATTCGGTATAATCAAATATTTAACCTAAATTTGGTATAAAATATAGGTTTCTAAAAACACGTTAATATATCTTTATAAAAATATCCTATTAATTATATGTTCATAAAACTCTGTATCAATTATAGTCAGCCACTTATTTAAGTTCCATACTTGATACACGCTTGGACGATTATGTCTCGAAAGAGGCATGACAAACAAGGTAGAAGATTCTCTCGAAGTAGGGCGCTATTTCTTTCTGTGTTAGCCAGGTTATCAACCAAGGCTATAGGACCCAATCTGTCTTGTTCATCAACACATAGCTGGAGGGAAACGACTGATTCCTACATTTTCAACGGTTATTTGTGCGTAACTGAATATACCGAATTCTACTGGAATTTGAACTCTTCACCTGAATTTTTTTGTTTCGCTAACTTGCGTGCAGTAGTCTGCACGTTGATTTGAAGAGAGTTGATTTTTATGTCAAAACCATTCGAGTACATCGAGATAAAATGTCTTCTTTTATTCGACAGATTTGAATGTTTCTTTTTTATCTGCATATCGTATTTTTAAATATGTTGTTTTGTACATTTTTATTAATCTTTATTGACTCATTTCTGAAAGGTTTTACTTATCAACGGGTATATGCCGGAAGGGAACACTATTTAATTATATTCATTTAAAAGGATCCTAAATCAACATTTAATTTTTTTCTTTTTATATCATCATCATCATCATCATCATCATCATCATCATCATCATCATCCCAATGTCTGTGTTTGTTTGGTACACAAAGGAACAGCTGACTAGTTACCTATAGATATCTGGTATTATATGTATTCTTATATTCGAAGCGTTTTCTGGTCATGTAGGATTACTCGTTAGATGAAGTCACAGCATTTTGCATTGAAAATTTTGAAGATTGTAGTTTTCAAAAGAAGAATTAAACGAATGGTATATCCAAGAGCGACAAGTGCAAGTAAAAGTGTTGGAGCAGAAATGGCAGTTGTATTCAGCTATTTCCACATTAAACTGCTACGTCAAAGCCAAATTAATAATCCGCTTTAATTCATTTAATTATACCATCATGGAAAAAACATCATCAGGCAGCCATGAACATATTTGTAGAAAAGGCAGAGAGAAACCACGTCATGTCAGAGAGAAAGTGACTGAAATCGAGATTCCAAGTCCAAATCGATTAAGTTAATTTAATTTACTTGAAAGGATTTTGTCAAGAACCTTGAGATAAATAGCAACAGCAGCAAACCCGATTTGGCAGCAGTAGATGTTGAGCTTCTCTATCCGCTCTTAAGTTTTTTTTAATCAAACTGAATGTCTAAACATCCTCTTCACCAGACAAGCCTAATGAGGATTCTCTTTATTTACTGATTACTATGCACCAGTAGATTAGAGTGACGTGATATTTGATTTAGTCACAATCAATAATTTATAAATGCGTGAAGCACTTAAATTATTGCTGTAATCATGTTCAAAGGGGTCACAAATAAAAACAGGAACACGAGATGAGTGCAAACAATTGTATTAACAAAATAACGGGTAAAGTTACAATATGCCAGCTTGTTCCTCTAGCTGACGAGCAGGCGGTGTTGGATATGAAAAGTCTCTGTTCGGTAAGTCACTCTATGAGTGTCTGACTCGTACCAGACTGGTGTTCTTCGGTGACTACTAGTCGCATGTTATTTATTCAGGTTGTGTTAGTCCATTACTATGTTAATGGTTAGGTCCGCCACAACAATTATGTAATGGCATAATGGTATATATATATATGTCACGCGATTGACATGAAGATATTTGCAAGTTACACCGTTAGTGTAAAATTAAGCTGAGAGTATGTATGAGAAAAATCAATAGAATATTCCTGGAATAATTTTGTTCAAGACCTTGAATATAGGTATTTAAATAAATGACTAGCACTTGATATTATTAATCGTACATTTTATTGCAAACAGTAAAACACTAAGTGAGAGGTGTAATATTTTAACTCGATTGATAATATAAATAAATATTTAAATTCCTTTGAGATTAAAATTCAGGTAATTTCGCATCAGAGAGACTTCGGTGCGACTTACTGCGACAAACGCCATTATACTGCATCGCTTAGAATCTAGTGAAAATATGATACTGCATTATCATGAAATCCAATCGTTTGTATGTAGGAATTAATGTTAAAATGTCAAAAGAGATTTTGCCACAGCCTATTTAAATATTTTCGCTCCTATACGTACAAAAAGATAGCTAATATATTGATTTCTGACACAAAGATTCATCCAATCGTAAGCATATATAGATATTTACTATGCCTCTATCTCAGTAAGTTTATGTATTTCTCACATTTTATCTCACTAAAATACGGCTGTATTTCTATCAACGATAAAATATGTTCGTGAATTTCGATGTATATACAAATCCATCAACATGTAACGATCTCATAATCTGTCTATATTGCTTATAATGTACACATATGTTTATTCTTTGGAGCTTAATATAAAGAATGGGTCCTTTTTTTATCAGGAAACTTCCACATTACTTAGTAAGATTCTTCTTCATCTTTATGTGACTTACCCTTTCAGGACGTAGGCGAACATGGATTTTATTTACCCCAATGCATTCTCGCACTTAATGTTTTCATCTTGGTATTTCTCCCAGACACAGCTTCGCCATCCATTATTTTAAGCCCGTCTGTTATGTCACGCATTGCCTCCTGCTCAAAATCTTAACCTTAAAAAAGTAATTTAACTCCTTTAGTTGTCTATCTTTATAAAATATGAACTCCTTTACCAAATCCCTCTTTGTCTTTGCTAACACGCACACATGTATGCATATATACGTATATATATACATACATGTGTGTGTGTGTGTATATATATATATATATACATATATATATATATATTTCTTTAATAACTTTAAATTCATGACTTCTGTAATGGATAAATTTAATTAAAAATTTTAAGATATTACATTTCAATCTATCCCCCCTCCTAAATATACCGTTTCAAACCCCTGTAAACATTCCCTAGCTTTCTACCATTTGATATTTGATACCCTGTATATCTCTTGTCTCTACACCCCGTAACCACGCCACTACCAGCTGTGTCCTGTTCTACTTTGTGACCGTTGGTAACCTGGCCCCTTACCCACTCACCCTACCCCAGGGAACAAAACTATATGGCTGACGTGACGTGGAATCTCTGTTAGAGATCCCATGTTGAAATGCACATCCGACACATTTCAATCTTGAAAATTTTCTCTAATTTATATATATATATATATATATATAAATATATATATATATATATATATCGCTTTTCGCATCGCTCATTTAGTAATAAATTAGAGCAGCTAACTACATCATACGCTAAAAGTCTGCCTCTTTCTACCGAGCGCCTATAGTTCCGATTTAGAATCGCTGAGTTTACGCCAATTCGGTTGCGTTTCAATCCTGGGTAAAAGCAATCTCATGTCTAAACGCGCTGATGTGCTGTGATACAGTGAAACAGATCTGTCTGTGAGCGAATATATATATATTGATTGTTTAATAACTTAATATATAGTCATAATATGATTAGACTAATGCATATTTGTTTTTAAAATGTTCAATACAATTATATTGTAGAAGGTTTTAATATTTTCTATTTGTAAACAAGTTATTACTCGACCTAGGTTTCGACCATGAGTCGTGTCTTCAGGGGATTTTCAATAACTGATTTTACCGTTTACGTTTGTTTTTATGATAACGCTCACGTAACAATGTTTTTTTTTTGTTGTTGTTGTTCGTTCACGTAGCAGGGACATTTTGAACGCGCAATTTTTGACATTACAAAAAATTATAGTATTTTCATCCATGGTTGTATGAACCTAAGAGATAAGTTTTAGTATGGTTACACTTAATCACAATTTCGCTTCTATCATTCAATAGTTCTTATTTATTTGGGAATAGCATAATCTCTAACTTTTCTTCCTGGCACAGTCTACATATTTTGTTAACGTGACATTTTAAATTTTAACCTGGAACACTTGAATCTGTTTGTTTTCTGTTATTTGACCCCATGAAATAGTTTTCTAACTATCCAAAAATATAATAATCGTTTGGTTCAAATTCAGAAAAAATAAGATGAATACGATGGGTGAAGCATTATATCAGCCAGGTATTCATATATATATATATATATATATATATATATATATATATATATATATATATATATATTAAGAGAATGTGAAAGAACACCAGAATAAAAGTTCACTGGGCAAGCAGTTACTTTTGTAAAGATTGCTCGATATATATTAAAGAGTAATGTTTAATTTTGTTATTACAATGGTTTAAAAACGCATAATATCACTACACAAAAAATTCATGTTTCAGAACAAAGCTGTTCATCTTTAGGTCATATGTTAAAATAAATCATGCAATTGATTTTTTTTTTAAACATAAGATGAATAAAAGTGATGTTATCAATTATTTGAAATCAATTATTTACAAAACCAGATAATTTTTTTAATTAATAGAGCATTGTTTTGGTTTTAAATCCATAAAATTCAGAGTCTTGAGAAATCTTATAATTATGAAGTAAGAAATCAGCGTTCCATCTCATTCTTCAAATTAAATCCTCTGTTTTATGATTAAGTTTTACGAAATATTCTGGTTTGGGTTAGGAATATTCCGAATTTTGTGTTTTCCATTGTCGGTGTAAGAAATAAAAATAAATGTAGATAGAGCTCTACCAAGTTGGGAACTTAATATCACATAAACGTGAAATAACGCGTAAATTGAAAATGCACTCTTCAAAAATTTGCTTCTATAATGAGTGCTCGGTACCTAGTAGAGCGTAATATTGTTTTTTTGTTATTATAATGGTTTATAAAAGCATAAGATCACTACACAAAAATGTTCATGTTTCGGAGCAAAACTGTTACACTACAGTTGATATGTTAAAATAAATGATGGAAACCCGCCCACACACACACACATATATATATATATATATATATATATATATATATATATATATATATATATACATATGGTTTAATCTTTTCAGCCCAAGCAAGGGGTAACGCCACTGATGTGTAAGGGGCTACATAAGAGTAAAAGATTAGATAGGATAAGATTTAAGATAAAGACCAGCCAGTTATAAAGGAGCAAGATAAGGATGGAATACAGGTATGATGACAGCAGCAAATCTAGTGAAAAAAGAAAAGATATACAGGGTGGGAAAAAGAACTAGACAACTGTTAAGAGATTGGTATTGACATTATATTTCAATTCCTGGAGATTCTAGCCGTCAGAGAGCAAAAATATGGAAGCAAGTTCAGCAGGCGGGAAGTGCTAGAAAAGAAGTTGAGGAGTAGAATTGTCGCCTACATTTGGTTGATCTAACTGTGAATGTGTGGGTCACGGTTGCCAGTCAAACAGAAGAAAGCAACATTCCATCGGTGAGAAAGTGACTGGAGTGTAGTAGCCAAGTCGGTACCTATAACATTACTGATTCTCACTTGGGTCCTGTAAAGAAGACTAAGATGAACAACGGGGTTTCCTGACCATACATGACTTCAGTATTTCATGCGCGTACGCATGGTTGATTTGTATATATGCAAGATGTATTCAGGTAGAAAAAACATCCTGGCCTGGCACAGTGACCCAACCTTCCTAGCAGTGGATTTAGCTATTGACTCAATATAATGTTTCCACTTGAGTTCGGAGAAGAGGGGAAGGCCGAGGAGGCGTAGTGTATTGCTCTCAGGGAGACTGACTTTGTCTATGCTTATGTGAGGCAAGAGAGGTTTTCTTTGATGATTGACAGAGAGCAGCTTCGTCTTAGACGCACTGAAATTTACATGCCACTTATTTCCCCATTCCACTGATTGTAGATATCCCCTCAAGATCAGCATCGAGATTATGTTTGTCCGCCTTGCCAGATCCTTTACTGATGCGAAAGTAAATTGTGGTGTCATCTGTATAAATGCATACTTGCGATTTGATCACGTCTGGGAGATCATTTATGAAAATAAGGAAAAGCGTCGGGTCTAGGATAGAGCACTGAATGGGACCATTTCCCCCCACAAACACACACATACGCACACGCACAGTAGGGAGAAAGTGATGTTACGGAGATATAGTCATTATTAGTGTTAGTATAAAAATATATGTGACTGCAACTCAAAAGCTTTTTAGTTTCAGTGCCATTATGATGTATTCTAGACTTAAGGGCCTTTCAGTCCATGCTGTACTGTTTGTGCATTTGTCCTCTGTAAAATAGGTTAGCTGTCACTCGTTAGGTCTGATAAGTATCTGTCAAATTCATTGTCTACTAGATAGTTAGGAAAGTCATTTGTTTGATGTTTGTCAACTGCTTATAAAATATTTTATTGGCAGAAGATATGATTTTTGCTCTGGTAACCAGGTTGAAAATAACTGACCGTTTATATTTAATGCGGCATTCACTAAATCAATTCAGGGTGCAATTGTTATCACCTGTAAACTTCTGTATACAAAAGTAAATGTGTCATTATTAGTATGAATTAAAACATTTACAAAAGGAATCTTATTATTTCAAGTGTGAAATTAAGGACTGAATTGTTTTTGAAGGATTGTTGCAGTAAGGTTAATTCGTCAAAGTTTTGAGCAAGTATAAGGATATCATCAACATAACGGAAGCATATGTTAGGTGTTACAATTATGCCAAAAATTTTATTTTCAAGATGTGACATATAAATTTTGGACCAACGGCCAACCCAATAAGACGCCATCAACTTGTAAATCGATGTTATTAAAGTGGTCATAGAAAAAAATCTGGGTAGTACAGATGAAAAATATTTTTGAGTATATTATGATTAATTTTATGAGGTTGCATAATAGAGTTTTTATTATATAATTATATCAATAGTTTCAATGACAGTGACATTAGTAAATAGATTTTCTACGTCAAGGGAAGCTAGTATTCCGTTATTAGGCTTAAGAGAGCGTATGTTTGGTATTAAATCATGAGTTAATGTTATATTTATGAAGTATATATGGTGTTATTATTTTATTGATCATTTTTATCAATTGGTCAATAGAAGTGGTTACTTGAAAAATAATGGGACGAAGAGGAGTGTTAGATTTATGAATTTTGACAGTGCCATATATGTAGCCAGGCTTATGGTCTTTAATAATTTTAGGAAGTTTTAGGTTATCACATTGAGCGTTATTAGCTGTTATGATTTTCTTAACTTTTGCTTTTAGTTGGTTAATGGGTCCTTATTTAATGTTTTTAAGTTTAGCATGGTCATTGAGAATATTGTGTAAATTGTTATGATAGTCAATTTTGTCTATTACAACAAACATGTTGATTTCATCAGCTTTTCGAATGATTATGTCTGGATGGTTTTTAATTGTTTACCAGCCATGTTTAGTTTGTAGGCCATGAGAGATGAAGAAGTATGTTGAGGATTACATCTATTCTTCAAAGCTTTTAGTAAATGTTGCAATTAAGAGGTGGTAGATACCTCATTGTTAAGTTGTAGTTTTAAAATGTCTTGATATATATATATATATATATATATATATATACCACTGTAAAGTCGAAAACCAACACTTTCTCTTTAATTTAATTTCTAATAAGGAAAATTCATTCATCTTCACATAGACGAATGATTTATATTTAGGTTGATACATTCTTCATTATAATTGATTCCCCAAAATAGAAGCTACTCGTGACTCAATTTATTAGTTATGTAATTGACTTAATTTCCTTTCCTTCTGTATTGTTTTATAACGTCTATGCAGCAACTTCGACGGCATATGAAATCAGTCCGTAAACAGGTCAGTTGAACTCCGGTTAATATTTAAATGTAATGAAATCTATTAAATTAATGTATTCCTTTACTGATAATCGCAATTTGAATTCACTTTAATGTTTCAGTTATAACTTGAAAATTTGATTACGGAACCGTATTTTTATTAATAAAGATGACGTTAATAAACTATTGAATGTAAAGAAATGAATTCCATGGAAACAAATAACCGACCAAAATAAGTTTAGCTGTAATGAAAGTCGACTCCATAAAGGAAACAAATAAAAATAAAACTTATACGAAAAAATCATAACGAAATTATACGGAAATAAATTTCCAAAACAATTCTTTAGCGGATAAGCGATAATACTATTAATACTTTGCAAATTTACACGCGATAGACTTAAAGAACCTGGAAGAAGAAACACGACAGTATAATATTACCTGATAAAAAGGCTAATCTTCATACTATAATTGAAAGTATATAGGATGTTATAATGGATGGGAAATTTGATACACTTGCTATCGTGTAAATGACATAAGTTGATCACGCACATACGTACAATATATACAAACCAGAAACAACAATTAATACAAGATGTTTCAAATGCGATGAGATATTTAAATTAAACGATATCTCACAACAAAATGATGGCATTACTTTGAGTTTGTAATGAACAAAAAATAAAAAGATCCTAGGTTGTCGATATTAGCAGCGTCATAGTGTGGTTGATTTACGGACAAACAGAAATAAATACATCATAAATATGAGGGAATAGCCATAGAACCTGAAAAATATTGTATATTGTGACGATGAGTTTACCATAGAACTTGTAGATGTGGGTGAAGGGTTTACATAGAAAAAATTAAATCATCCCACAAGATTGCGAAAAGTGTTCTGACACCTACCACCAGGTTGAATGCTGGGAAATTAGTATTGAGCTGCTGATTTAAAATCAATGCAATATTTTTGGCCTTATCTTTTTCTCGGGAAGAGACAACAGATGGAGTATTTTTTTCCTGAAGTGATAGAGTAAACCAGCCATTCATTTGTGTTATTTAACAATATATATGATTAATAATAACGTCCACGTCACTGGTTATTATGAATAAAACCAGGACGTGATTTCCAAGCTTGATTCTAAAATCAGAATCAATATAGTTATTAAGACAGATCTTAAATTTAATTCTTGTCATTGTCTTAAAGAAAATATCAAAGAATGGCCATGTCCTTGGCGCTTGTCAGAAAAATTGTTTCTATCGATCATATTAAGTAAACAAACGCTTTATAATCAATGATCAAATTTCTAGGATGCAAAAAAATAACTCGTAATGGTAAAATATTAGGTTCACAAGAATTTCGGAAATACAGTCCTACTCATCATCATTTATACATCACACCCAATGGTGCATAGGACAGCAAATTTTGTTGTCATAACAAGTTGTTTTTACGGAGCAGGGTTGTTAGCCCTGCACCCAACCCTGGAAAACCGGTGGTCCATTCTTGGTCCTTAAGTTTACAGCACCTGGTATTCCAAAATGGTCACCTATTTAAGTACTGACCAGGCTCGATGTTGCTTAACTTCGGTGATTGGACGGTAACCGGTGCATTCAACATGATATTGCCGTAGATCAGTCTTACTAGCTAAAATCAAACCATTTGAAAATTGAATCTTAAGAAATCCGTCGTTTTACTGATTTCACATAAAATGTTAATAATCATTTTGAAGTCGAGCAAAATCATAGCATTAATCAGCCTTCGTCGCGCAAAAATAAATAAAAAGAAAGAATGATTAAATATCTTATGACGTAATAGAGAGAGATAAAGGTGAACAACTTTCACTGGTGTAGGATTAACCTATTCAATGTAATAATTTTATTCGATACTTATCGAAACCGTTTGAATGATAGCTATTATTCAATTCATATTCGAAAATACTGGCTTTTCATTACATTGTGGATTATAAAGTGAGTGTGATTAGGTAAAAAATTAGACAAACTAATATGTAAACAACTTTTGAGTAGAAAACATATTTATCAAAATATCATATTTTAAGCAATCCCTCTGATATAATTAGGATATATTTCAGAAATGCAGTTCTTCAATGCAAAACCTATCCAGGCATCGACTGTGGAAGCGATCACGTCCCTGTCATCTGCAAACTAAGGGTGAAACTACGTAGAATGAAAAAAGCTCAAGACTGCAATGCAGCAAGCTCATGAATGACCTAAAGTCTGCAGAAGGAGTATATTAACAGCTTCAAAAACAAATAAGAAGAACGAAAAAGAAAAGGGGACTCGAAATGGGACACACTAAATGAAAGAATGTTGATATTAACCAACAATATTGTGCCAAAAAAAAAATAAATAGACGCAGAAGAAAAAAACGAGTGGATGACTAAAGCGATTCTCAACATGAAGCAAAGAAGACAGAAAATCTTGCTAAGATATTGAATGGAATACAAGAAAATACAAAAGGAAATAAGATGCAAATTCAGGCAAGCTAAAAAGGAATGGCTCAATTACAAATGTGCAGAAGTAGAGAGATTGAGCAGGATTAATAAAGCAGATATTCATAAAGAAATAAGAGAACTGACAGGACAAAAAACCTGCTCCTCAACAGGAAGTATAAAAGCGAGGGATGGAAAAATCATATTAGAGAAAGAGACATAATCTAGAGATAGGAAGAATATTGAAAAGATCTTTTCTACGACAAGAGAGAGCAACCGATAATACACATAGGTGAGGAGTGACCGGAAATATTAAAGTCTGAATGAGAAACTGCAAAAAACCAAACTGAATAAAAACAAACAGATGAAACAGACGGCATTGTAATACAGCTGCAGATAGCGCCGAAATAATTTGGCATGTATAAAATTACAGAAATAATAAATTAAATTTATAATAGTGGTGTAATACCAGACGACCTAAGCAAGTCAATCTTCATAACACTGCCTAAGAAGCCAGGAGCAAACTTGTGTGAAATCCACCGAACAATCAATGGGCCACATTAAAAAAACTTATCTTCCGAATCCTGATGGATACAGTGAAAAGCAGTATCAGGCCAGAGATAGGACAAGAACAATGCGGGTTCGTCAAAAAGACTGGAACAAAGAAGGCCATATTTATGTTTATGATGCTCTCCGAAAGTACAATACAAATGCAGAAGGGCATGAACCTATATTTTCTCGATTATGCAAAAGCGTTCGACAAAATACGCAACAAAAAAAAAATCGAGATTTTCAGCAGCCTCGATATATTTCGGAACGATATGACAGTAATCAAGAATCACTACTGGCAGCAAACATCTTGCATACGCGCAGGTATCGAAATCAGCCGATATAGAAAGTTAGAGAGGTGAGTAAAAGAAGGATGTCTCTTTTCATCGGATCTATTAACTTGCACAGAAGGACTATTATGATGACCCGAGATATTATGCCAGAATTTGTCATTGGAGGCCACACGTTGTAAAACATAAGTTAGTTACGCAGCTGATACACTGGAAAGGACACTACAAGACAACCTACAGAAGATAGCTGCAAAGTGTAACAAAAATGACAACAAATAAAATGCAAGAAAACCGAATAAATGGTCATCAGCAAAAACACAAACACAAAATGGCAAATAGAGATGTGGGGTACTAAATTCAATCAGGTACAAAAAATTAAATAAGCGTTCTAACAGAAGACGAATAGTGTAAAACAAAGAACCGAACGCGAATTGGCATGGCGAATATACGTTCCCGAAGTTAAGTAGAGTATTAAGAGACAGGAATATTTCGCTAGAAACAAAGAAAAGAGTACTGAATTATTGTTTGATATCAGTTCAATATGGCAGAGAATGCTAAACAATCACATCAATGATAAAGGAAGAACTTGAAGCAATTGAAATGTGGTTCTATAGATAGAATATACTACCCAAGCTTTTGCTATAGGAAATAATAATAATAATAATAATAATAATAATAATAATAATAATAATAATAATAATATGCATCAGTAATAGCAGCAAAAAAAATTGAACATTTAATTAAAAACAAGGCAGTCTCGCAGACATGAAGATCCACCTTGGAAATGAAAAATAGAAAAAGAAATCGAACAACTTAGAAGTGAACTATCAGTACTGGATGAACTGAGTAGAGGAATAAATGTAAGAAATAGAAAAAGAAGAAAAGTCGAAAGAAAATAAAACAATAGAAATGAAAATGAAGTCCTATCAACTAAGGAAAAAATAAAGCAAAAAATACAACTGAAGGCTCAAAGAATAAGTCGCTATGAGAAAGGATCAAGATTTTACAGACAAAACAAGCCTTTCCAAACCGATGCAAAGAAATTTTACAGGGAAATAGGTAAAAAAAGTATTGAAGTGACAGTCCCCCACCAGAATGGTAGAAGTTACACAGGTCTGGGACAAGATATGGGCTTGCCCTAAAGAACATAACAAAGAAGTAGATTGGATTGCACAAGAGATAGAACGAATCACAAATAAACCAGAACAGACATGGGCTGGAATTACAGAAGAGGATGTTAAATTTGTACTAAAAAAAGCACACAATTGGAAATTCCCAGGCATAGATAAAATCCCTAACTTTTGGCTATATTATTTAAATGCAGTACATCAAAACTAGCCAAAGAACTTCAAAAAATGGTTGACGATGCATGGATGACCAAAGGAATTACAATTCTTCTACCCAAGAATGGCGACACAAACAACACGAAAAACTACAGACCAATTAC
Organism: Ascarosepion bandense; assembly: GCA_037127315.1. Lineage (NCBI taxonomy): Eukaryota > Metazoa > Mollusca > Cephalopoda > Sepiida > Sepiidae > Ascarosepion > Ascarosepion bandense. Next base: position 407,250 of record JBBBDQ010001673.1, read on the forward strand.
ATGCCTTTCGACAACATCAAAACTATTAACATCTATGTTAACAAAACAGACATATTTATGTTTAGAAAAAAATGACCTGATACCGCTTGAACAAAAAGTGTGCAAACGTGGCTGTTGTGGATTTAAAGACCAATGGCTTATTAACAAAATGATCCTGGAAAACTGCTACAGTACAAAGAAAAATCTTAGTACTGCCTGGATAGATTATCGTAAGGCATTCGATAGTGTGCCACAATCCTGGATTTTAAAGACTTTAAATATATACAAGATATCACCCGTCACCATCAATTTCATCAAGCAGTGCATGTCTATCTGAAAAAAAAACAAACTTTATCTCAATCATGTAAATGGAACCTATAAGTCTGATGAAATAAACATCAAAAGAGGTATATTTCAAGGTGATTCTTTGTCTCCATTACTATTCTGCATATCATTAATAGCACTAAACAGTCAACTTAATAAGACAGGATGTGGTTTTAAAATAGGCCAAAAGAAAATAAGCCATCTATTTTACATGGATGACTTGTATATGCTAAGCTGGAAGGTTTCTGCAAACTGCTTCAGCGAAGACCTTGGAAGGAAATTCAATTTGAATAAATGTGCTAAAGCTACAGTTTTACGGGGATCAATACAAGAAACATCCTCAATTAGCTTAGACCCTGCTGTAACAATAAAAGAATTGAAACCAGAAGCTTATAAATACCTAGGTGTAAATGAGAGTGAAAACATTCACAATAAAAAAATGAAAGAAATAGTGCGTAAAGAGTACTATAGAAGGCTACGAATGATATTAAAAACTGAATTGAATTCTCAGAATAAGGTTATGGCCATTAATAGCCTTGCAATCCCAATTGTCCAATATACTTTCAACATCTTAAACTGGACTCTAAACGACATCAGGCGAATGGATGCTAAAACAAGAAACTTCTTTCTAAGCATAAGAGGCATCATCCAAAGGCTGATGTAGATCGTATATACATACCCGTCAAGAAAGTGGAAAAGGTCTTATTCAGCTGGAATTATCATACAAGGCAACAACTATTGGCTTACTAACATACATAGAAATCACAAAGGATTGGATGATACAATTAGTAAGGCAACATGAAGAAAGAAAGAAAAAATATTTAATAATATTTGAAGGCAGTAAATACAAACAAGATTTACAGTTAGTAGATTCTGTAGAAAAGCAAAACAGAAGCCAAGTACCAAATATTGCGACAAAAAATATGAAAATGAAAGCCAAATATAAAGCTCTTGAACAGATGAAACAACGCTGCGAAGACAAACCTCTCCATGGCCAATATCCAGAACGTGCCAATAAATCCAATGTTGATAAAGTTAATACTCATCGATGGTTACTTGCATCTGGATTAAAGTCTGAAAGTGAAGGCGTTATTCTTGCAGTACAAGACCAAACTCTTTTCACTAAAAACTTTCAGGCAAATATTATGTATAATAATATGGATCCAAATTGCAGATCTTGTGATAAACACCAAGAAACAATAGACCACCTAATCTCAGGCTGTTCTGTGCTTGCCCCAAATGAATATAAAAATCGCCACGATAGAGTTGGGCAATATTTACATTGGGCAATGTGCAAACATTAAGGAAAATCTTTAAACAAACACTGGTATGAACATCACCCAGCCCCGGTTACAGAAATAGAAGATGTTACCATTCTATGCGATTACACCATCTACACAGACAGAAAAATTGAAGCAAACAGGCCAGACATTATTGTTAAAAACCAGAAAAAGAAAACTTGTCTAATAATTGGTATAGCTTGTCCAGCGGATTGTAACATAGCAACCAAGCTATTTGAAAAACTGTCAAAATATAAAGACCTTGAAATTGAAATAGAAAAAATGTGGAAATTGAAAACAAGAGTTGTGCCAGTAGGGACACTTGGAATGATAAAAAAAAATGGAACAAAACAACACATTGAAAGAATCCCTAGAAACCCAACCTTAAGAGATATACAAAAATTGTCTTATTAAGTACAGCCCATACACTAAGAAAAACTTTATCTATGTAACGCTAGGAATGATAGGGAAGATAGAAAAAACATGAAATGGGGCCATAACCAAACGCCAAGACCTGCCTTAGGTCTCCCCGCAGACCTGGTTGGTAGTGAGACCAAAGAAGAAATCGAAATATGATGAAAAATGACATAATAAATATAATAATAATAATAATAATTTTTACTATTTTACACGTAAACATTAATTTTTCTTCGTATATTATTTCATTTGTCTGTTCCTTCTTTAAAAGATCCTAATAGATTTATCAACTAGTTCTTTTATTACTGTTATTTCCTTTAGTTGTCGATAATTCAAAATACATTTTAAACTATGATTATCTTTTTTAAAAACAAAAAATAAAACAAAACAAAATGAAAAAAATACGATGGAAAACACTAATAAAAATTTAATACAATTACTACGATATCCTATCTAAGAAAGAATACGTATTTATTTAATTTCATTTATTCATTCATTTTAATTTTTTATTTATTTTTCGATAACCTTATTTTCGACGACTTTAATGAAAGAATAAATAAACAGAACATACAATGTGCGAACAAATTATTATTTCTTAACAACTTTTTTTCTTAAAATTATTTTTGTTACAAGGACTAGTGATAGTAGCAATATTTATTTCTTTTAAAAAAATATTCTCTAGCTGTAGTGATGTCTTTCCGTTGAGCGGCTGTTACGTCCCAGCTTGTTCTTTTTAACCACCATCTTTCTCTTTGAATTTTTTTCAGTATGAAATTCTGGTTTACTATTTTAACATAAACATGAATTTTTTTTTATATGTTATGTAATTTATCTGTTTCTTTTTAAATGACCCAAGAATCAGCAACTCATATTTCCCATATTTGTCAATATTTCGAAATATAGTTTTAAACAATTATAATTTAAAAAAAAAATACGACGAAAACAGTTTGATTATAAATTCTACGATATTCTTTTCTTAGAAAGAATACGTATTTATTTACATATTTATTTTTATTTATTTATTTCTTTTATTTAGTTATTTAATTTATTTTATTTTGATGATCCTATTTTAGAAGATTTCAATAAAAAAATAACTGAATATACAGTGGACGAAAAAATATTATTTTTATTATAAATCTCACAGCAATAATAAACTTAAATGTTTGTCAACTTTTTATTTTCCATTATTTTTTTCTTCTTAATAATTACTTTTGTTAAAAGGACTATTGATATTAGAAACAATTTTTTGTAACAAAATACTCTAGTGTAGTGATGTTTTGTTTCGGTGAGCGGCTACTACGCCAAAGATTGTTTTTTGTTTTTTAACCAGTATCTTTCTCTTTGAAATTCAATCGCGACTCTGTCAGCTGTCGCTTGGCAACCCATTTAGGAGAAGTAAAACTCCGAACAAGAACCCGCAACTGAAGGGATCAATCGTGTGGAGGAATGAATGTCTAATGCGTTATGAGGTCACAGGCTTCGGGACCCTGTATATAAACGACCGTTACCCAACGTGCCGGGCAAATTCAGGTAGACTTTTTGACCTGTGCCTCACTCGTGGGAAAAATATGAGAATTACAAATAGAAATGAAAAGTCCAGTATGGCTGAAGGATAAAAAGGAGGCCCGTCCTTCAGGAGGAAACCTACTGGGGTCGAAAATTCTGCCACAGGAGCAAAATCCTACCCAAAAATGAATCTTCAGGTCCCCACAACCAGGATAATCCTAATGATGGCCCTGAAAATTCCCCAGCTAAAGTTATAATCGTACATTTAAAGAAAGAAAAATAGAATGGTCTCGTGAGGAGTACAAAGTCGTTAGGACTGCATTTCATGAAGCGTTAATCAAACCTCAAAAAACATCACACGCCAAACATATGACATTTGGCGAGAAATGTTTGCACAATACTAGAAAGTACATTTATGAAAATAGATTAGCCAATATACGAAGATAAATCATGCGAAAAAAAAGGATTAAAAAAGCTGAAATTAATTAGATAAAAAAGAACTTCAACCAGAATAGACGAATCAACACAATATGAAAAGTATTCGTAATCAGAAATAAAAAAGTAGTAACAGCAAACAAGCCCCAGGTCATAATGTAGAAACTGTGATACACACAAATCAAAGATAATGCTGTACGTTTAGAAGTGTTGGAAATGTGTGAACTGAGTCAGTTACAAGACGAAAATAAAACGAGTTGAAAACACATTGAACAGAATCATTTTACGGAAAATAAGAACAGTATACATATAAGATGTATGAAAATAAGAACAGTATAAATACAAGATGCCAAGGTAGGCATCAAGAACCATATAAATCAGATACAAAATATTGCAATGGAGAAACGAGAACAACTCCCAAAATTACATCTAACAAAGCTTAACCTGGAAACTATTAAGCTCTACAATGGAGCACTCAAATTAATTTTGGATGAAGAAGACACTCATATAAATCTCAGTGAACAAATATATGCTTCAGCAATAGCAACAACACAAAAGTTTAACATCAAATTAAAAACGGGGCAGTCTACCAGACATTAAGATCCAATATGGAAAAGAAAAATAGAAAAAGAAATCGAACAACTTAGATGTGAACTATCAGTACAACTGAAGGCTCAAAGAATAAAACGCTATGAGAAAAGATCAAGATTCTACAGACAAAATAAGATTTTTCAAACCGATGCAAATACATTTTACAGGGAAATAGGTAGAAAAAGAATTGAAGGGACCGTCACCTCCAAAATAGAAGAACTTATACAGTTCTGATAAAAAAGATGGGCTTGAATTAAAGAACATAACAAAGAAGTAGAATGGATTGAGCAAGAGACAGAACGAATGAAAAATAAACCAAAACAAATATGGTGCGGAATCAGAGAAGTGAATGATAAATGTGCACTGAAAAAAGCACACAATTGGAATACATAATATTCCTAAATTTTGGCTATATTATTTAAATACAGCAGATAAAGATCTAACCAAAGACCTTCAAGTAATGGTTAAAGATCCTAGTAAAATTCCTGCATGAATGACCAAAGGAATTACATTCCTCTTACCCAGGAATAGTGACACAAACAACCCGAAAATCTACACAACCAATTACCTGAATTCTGACAAAATACAAACTATTAACATCTATTTTAACAAAACAGAAATATTTAATCTTGGAAGGAAATGAAACACTTGTTATATATCGCCGTACGACGACAAAACAACAAACACGCACATATAAAAATATAAGGTTATATTTTTATTAATGACGACGAACCGTGTGGAATAGAGAACGGAAGGGTGAGAGGCACATAGAATGGGTTGACGGGAGTGTATTCTTGCCGTGGTGTTTCTCTGCTTCCACTGGCCGTTCTCTGCTGGCGAATCCGTGTGTCGAGGTCTTTATATAGTCTTCTAGAACCGGGACTTTCCTTCCGGTTTTGCCTCGCCCACGCAACGCCCACGTAATTCTAAGAGACACCTGATCTGTTTGCCTCTGTAGCCATTTCCGCCGCTGTCGGAAATAAGGTCAAATGACATCCGCTCCGGCCTCGACAGGATGTATTTCACAAACAACTCTCTTGTCGATTCGCCGCCCCCTTTACCGACAGGAAACACCATCGCTTGCATCACTTCCTCGGGTGGGGCCAGATTGTTATATTACACTCCTCGCCCTCCCATTTTCCAAAATGTTCACCTAAGAACATTTTAAGCGCAACACCCTCACACCCCCCCCATACCACACAAGCCCGACAATTGTACAAAACATGTGCACGCCGAAACAACAAAACATGTGCACGCCGAAACAAACAAAACAACAAAAAAAAATATATGGGGTAGCCTACATCGGCAACCCAACAATGTTCGTGTCCATTGTGGAATTTTCCTGTACAAAAAACACAGAATCTCTTGCGTATGCTTCATGATGCAGTGTTGGAAGCCAAAATGAGTGAGACTGCCACAAAAGTGATGATAGAATTACTTGGGACTTATACAGAGGATAATGTTCTCCCAGCTCGATGTTTCATTGTTCTTTTTTTTTTTTTTCTTTAAGTTTCTGTAACTTTCAATGTTCGTTTCCTTTCCCACCTCGTTTGTGTGTCACTTAATTTATGGGACAATAAATAAATTGGTTTTTCTACATCCTTCCTATTTTCCTTATCGTACACCACCTGGGATAGGCATGCGCCAATCGATTGATCGGATGCGTCAGTATATAACCTATACGCCTTATTTGGGTTGGGATAGGCTAGTGTTACCATCTCCGCGAGTTTCGTTTTTAGTGTATCGAAAGCGGTTTGGCAAGCATCGTCCCACTGGAATCGTGCATATTTCCTTGTCAAATTGACCAGCGGTTCGGCTATATCAGAGAAATTTCTAATAAAGCGGCGATAGTATGAGGTCATCCCAATAAAAGCTCTTACTTGCCTAACAGTGGTTGGAGTAGAAACTGACTTTATAGCCTTGACTTTATTGAGGTCTGGTTGTATTCCCTCTTCACTTATCTTGAACCCCAGGTATTGGGTCTCTTTCTTAAAGAACTCACACTTAGCTGGCTTCAGTTTAAGGTTGTGCTTACGTAGACTACTCAAGACTGTGTCTATATGTCTTAAATGATCTTCCACCGTATTTGAAAATATCAGAATATTATCTAAATATGCCAGAGCAAAATCTTCCTGTCCCTGTAAAACAACTGACATTAATTCCTGGAAGATGCCGGGTGCGCTTGCAAGTCCAAATGGCATAACATTAAAATGAAACAGACCCTTGTGGTAGGTGAATGCACTTTTTTCTTTGTCATCATCATGAAGCTTAACTTGCCAGTACCCTGATTTTAAATCAAGCTTCGAAAAGTACCTTGCCGAACCAAGTGATGCCAGTATATCATCGATGACAGGAAAAGGTTGAGCATATTTCTTTGTAATCTTATTAAGTGCTCTAAAGTCTACACAAAATCTCTTACCATCGTCTTTCTTCTCTACTAAAACTACTGGAAAACGCCACGGGCTATTGGATCTCTCAATTACACCTGCCTGCATCATTTCGTCGATTGCTGAATCTATTGTCTTTCTTTGTTTGAGGGGTGTGCGATATGGGCGTTTTCTTATGGGCTCATGCGTTCCAGTATCGATACGCATCTCCACAGTATCCGTTCTGCCCAGGTTTTTGTCGTCACTAACGAACATGTCCCTATTTCTTTTTAGCAATTTGTTAATTTCAGGCTTGAATTCCTCCGGTACATGTACCTGTTCCAAATCTACATCAGGACTTTTATTATTTTGTTTATCGGGCATAGTAATTTCAGTAATATCACCTGCCCTTTCCAATTTAGCCAGCGGACACCCCCGTCTCAAAGTGATTGTCTGGTTAGTGTTATTCATTATCAGCAACTGAAACTTACGAGACTTTGGCATTTTTACAACTGCGTTGGCTACTGATATACCACATAAGTTGCTAACATATCCACTACTCAGCTGTTCGATTTCATATTCTTTGCCACGTCCATTTCTCAGCCTGGTTAATCCCAGACAAGGATGCAGGTGTTGAGGTCTTAATGTTACTTTTTGAGCTAACCTAACAATAGAGGAAATATGAACATCCTCCTCTAATGCCACGTATTCTTCACCAATCTTCAATACCCCCAAATCGAAATACATTCTCACCCCGTTCTGCATCAGCCAATCTCGGCCAAGTATAACGTTTCTATTGAGATTTTTCACGACTAAAAAATCATGGGGTATGGACTTACTTCCTATCTGGACCTGTAGACGACAAAGGCCTTCAACGTATAACGGGGATCCATTCGCAGTTCGAAGTTTAATGTCCCTCTTTTGCAGTTCAAGTCCCAGTCGCAATTTTTTAAATACCCTACAGCTTATAACCGATACCTCTGCTCCCGTATCTACCAATGCCCTATAAGGTCTACGTTCTATTCTAATAAAGATGGAATTTGGCGCGCCCATATTACCAACTATGTGCGTTGGTACCGTCTTGTTCCGTTCGTTGGGCGTCGCACGAACGGACCTCTGCCGTTTCCCGGGGCGCGTCTACAAAATTTCGCTATGTGGCCTTCTTTCCCACAATTCCAACACCTAACAACGCTCCCGTTCCTCTCCCGCTCACGAGTCTTGTATTTAGTTCCCCTATTACCAACTTTTCTATTGTTCTTATTCCTATTATTATTAGTATTAGATTCAGCGGGGCTTACGGCTTCTATCGGTACCCGTCTCCGAGAGTGGCAAATTTCCATAGGCTCCTCTTCGTATTCAGAGTTAGCATCGAGTCGAATTTCAACTCAGATAACGCTTTCTGATAGGCAGCCTCTAGTGTTTGTGGCTCATCCTTCATAACTGCCATCTTTATTTCCCGATCCCTTAGACCTTTTATGAAAAATCCTAGAACTTGTTTTGTCACAACTTCATTCCTCCCGTCAACCCCAACATATGCGCCCTCCGCTAGGCGTACTACTCTCTGCATGTAGTCCTGCACCCCCTCTGTTCTACCCTGCTTAATGTTCACTAATTCGACTAACCGTGCGTCGGGGTCTAAAACCAATCCGTAATATTCCTTTAAAGAAGTTTTTAACTCCTTCCATGTGAATTGTGGGTTACTAGAGATTAGTCTATATACATAGTGTCCAACAGCTGCCCTTGTTGTGAGAAGAGCTGCCTGACACTTGTCTTCTTCTGCCACGCGCACAACTCTAAAATACCTCTCCATATCCTCCAACCAAGCACTACAACCACCATCTTCTTTGCATGCTAATGGCTGTATATTTTTTAAAAAAGATTCTCCCCTTAAAGTGTTTGACACCGAACAAGCCACATTTCTCAATTCTAGGGTCAGACCTTGAACAAAATCGGCAAAAGTATGCTGTTCCATTTTTTTTTTATTAATTAGACTTATGAACAAGAGCAGAACACACACAAGATCGAATCAAAAGTCACCTACCTTTCGTTGATGTCTGTGGTCGTCCGGCTGCTTTCTATTTTCGTCTTCTTTTTTCTTTTCCTTCCTCTATCTAGTTGTTTTTAATTCCGTCGAATTTCAATTGTCGCCGTGGTAACCAAGCTCGTATCTATCTGTTTTGTTGTTATTGTCTCAAAACAGCAAGTCACTAAGCACCAATTTGCGTATGTTATATATCGCCGTACGACGACAAAACAACAAACACGCATATATAAAAATATAAGGTTATATTTTTATTAATGACGACGAACCGTGTGGAATAGAGAACGGAAGGGTGAGAGGCACATAGAATGGGTTGACGGGAGTGTATTCTTGCCGTGGTGTTTCTCTGCTTCCACTGGCCGTTCTCTGCTGACGAATCCGTGTGTCGAGGTATTTATATAGTCTTCTAGAACCGGGACTTTCCTTCCGGTTTTGCCACGCCCACGCAACGCCCACGTAATTCTAAGAGACACCTGATCTGTTTGCCTCTGTAGCCATTTCCGCCGCTGTCGGAAATAAGGTCAAATGACATCCGCTCCGGCCTCGACAGGATGTATTTCACAAACACCTGTCTTGTCGCTTCGCCGCCCCCTTCACCGACAGGAAACACCATCGCTTGCATCACTTCCTCGGGTGGGGCCAGATTGTTATATTACACACTAAGGCTTGAACAATAATTGTGCAAACGTGGCTATTACGGATGTAAAGGCCAATTACTTATTAACAGAATGATCTTGGAAAACTGCTTCAGTGCAAAGAAAAATCTTAGTACTGCCTGGATAGATAATCATAAGGCATTCGATAATGTACCACATACCTTGATCTTAATGAATTTAAAAATATACAAGATATCACCCGTCATCATCAATTTCATCAAACAATGTATGTCGATATGGAAAACAACCCTTTACCGCAAGCAGAAAATGGACACTATAAGTCTGATGAAATAAACATCAAAAGAGGTATATTTCAAGTTGACTCTTTGCCTCCCTTACTATTCTGCATATCATTAAAAACAATAACCAAACAACATAACAAGACAGAATATGGTTGCAAAATAGCCCAAAAGAAAATAAGCCATCTATTTTACATGGATGACTTAAAGTTGTATGCTAAGAATGATAATGAGCTAGAATGTCTTCTGCAAACTGTAAAATGCTTCAGCGAAGGCATTGGAATGAAATTCAGTTTGAATAAATGTGCTAACGCTACAGTTTACGATGATCGCTACAACAAACATCATCAATTAGCTTAGAGCCTGCTGTACCAATAAATGATTTAGGGCGAGAAGAAGCTTATAAATACGTAGGTATAAATGTGTGTGAAAAAATTCACCATAAAAAATGAAATAAAGAGTGCGTAAAAAGTACTATAGAAGGCTACGAATGATATTAAACACTGAATTGAATTCTCAGTACATAATCATGGCCATTAATAGCCTTACCATCCCAGTTGTTCAATATAGTTTCAACTTCTTGAACTGGACTCTAAACGACATCAGGTGAATGGATTCTAAAACAAGAAAGCTTCTTTCTAAGTATAAGATGCATCATCCAAAGCCTGATGTAGAACGTCTATACATACCCCGGTGGAATAAATCTTATTCAGTTAGAATTATCATAGAAGGCAACAACTATTGGCTTAATAACATGCACAGAAAAAACAAAGGGCTGGATGATGCAATTAATCAAGCAACATGAAGAAAGAAAGAATATTCAATAATAAAAGAAGGCAGTAAATACAAACAAGATTACATTTAGTAGATTCTGTAGAAAAGTAAAACAGAAGCCAACTACCAACTGTTGCGCAAAAATATGAAAATGAATGCCAAAGATAAAGCACTTGAACAGATAAAACACCGCTGGCAAGACATAATCTCTGCATGGCAAAGATCCAGAACGTGCAAATAAATCCAATGTTGATAAAGTTAATACTCATTGATGGTTACGTGCATCTGGATTAAAGTCTCAGACTGAAGTCTTTATTCTTGCAGCGCTTGATCAAAGTCTTTTCACTAGAAACTTTCAGGCAAATGTTATACATGATAATGTGGATCCAAAATGCAGGTTCTCTGATAAACACCAAGAAACAATAGAACATCTAATCTCAGGTTATTCTGTACTTTCTCGAAATGAATATAAAAATCGCCACGATAGAGTAGGGCAATATTTACATTGGACAATGTGCAAACACTATGGAAAATCTGTAAACAAACACTGGTATGAACATCAAACAGCACCGGTTTCAGAAATAGAAGATGTAACCATTCTATGCGATTACACCATCTACACAGACAGAAAAAGTGAAGCAATTAGGCCGGACATTAGTTTTAAAAACCAGAATGAAAAAACTGTCCAGCGGATTGTAACATAGCAACCAAGGTATTCGAAAAACTCTCAAAATATAAAACCTGGACATTGAAATAGAAAAAATGTGGAAAGTAAAAGCAAGAGTTGTGCCAGTGATAGTAGGTCCACTTGGAATGATAAAAATGTAACAATACAACACATTGAAAGGATTCTTGGAAACCCCAGCTTAAGAGATATACAAAACTTGTCTTATTACGTATAGCCCACACTCCAATGTAAACTGTGTCTATGTAACGCTTGGGATGATAAGGCAGATAGAAAAAAATAAAATTTAGCCATAACAATCAACCATTATTACCTGCCTCCTTAGGTATTCCTCCAGATTTGGTAGTTAGTGCGACCATAGCCGAAACAAAAATATGATGAAAAATGACAGCGTAATAATAATAATAATAATAATAATAATAATAATAATAATAATAATATTAATAATAGACTTGGTTGGTAGTGCGACCATAGCAGAAATCGAAATATGATGAAAAATGACACTATAATAATAATATATTATATTTATAGCCTCGTATGGTTTACTCTCTGCCTTTGGGCAGAGATTTCGACAAGGTGATTTCCAAGTGGAGCTTAGATGTGAAACAAGGCCCAAAATATAGGTAACTGACATCCACTGAGGATCAAACTCACTACTCAAATTTTATTATTCTAGCGCGACAAGCTTGCTCAATTTTAAACTACGTCGAGTCGAACAAGTTTGAATTCGTGTTGAACAATATCTGAATATCTCCTGTCAGAATAAATTCACAGTAATGCTTTATCAGGTGTTCAAATTGTATCATAATTATTGAATGACATAATTACTATTCTTGAAAACTAGCTAATGTTTATATCTATCAGATATTTCGAAAATATATTTTTGATTAAAATTCCAACTTTTATCGACATCGACATCTTTGATCTGTTTGCTTGGGAATAACAGATTCTGTATGCTTGAATGTGCGGCTGGTCCATTGGATAGGGGCTGGGATATGTTAATCGGAGAGCCGAGTTCGAATTCCTGTTGTTTTTTTTATATTTCGTTCCGAGAAAATATTATTAGAAAAGATATGAATCCGCTTTCCCCACCCCAGTTATGGTAGCTTACGAATAGTTAGTGTCATTAATCTGTTCCCCTAAAATACTTACAATCTAAAAATATATTCTGTTTTTTTATTACATGCAATGGCTTGGTTAGCCGAAGAAAACGAACCAATAAACCAAATCAGTATATGTGTTGTGTGAATCTTACAATAAAATATCCTAGTTGGCAAGCAAAATTATAAATGTAGGCTAATAGTAAAGTTAGATAAGACGGGAAATTTCTTTTTTATGTTTTTTCACCGGGCAACAGCAAAGATAATTTTTCGTAAGTGATTTGGTTTTTCATTTGCAATTCTATCGAAAAACAAAATTTTTTGTCAAAAAACGATTTATTTTGCGAGCGCACAAGGGCTAAATGCAGTTACATGGGTTTGAGAAAAGTTTTATTTTTCTATTTTCAATTCAGTGCATTCAGAAAATACTACAAATGTTTTTCCCTTTAATTTTCCTTGTTATATATATTTTTGTAAGTTATTTTTCTTCATTCCACTATTATTTTTTCAAACGTTCTGCACATATGTTTTACATTAACATTTCTGTATACTTAAACTTCTGTATACGTAAACTTATTGTTTTTGTGTTTCCAAAAAGAAGACAATTATTTTTCATCTTTGATACAAGTACATTTTTTGTATTAGCGCGTTTTTCATGAGCGCAGGTGTTTCAGATAAACTGAATCCTTTACTTTCTTTGTTTAAATACAATCTATCGCTTTATTTATAAAATCTGACTAGTAATTTTTAAATAAGTTATATAAAACTGAATATGTCTGGTAATATTTTTTTTGCCTATTAATAATTTTCTAGTGAGATATTTTTCACCCAAGATCAAACATATTGGAAATTATCCAACGAAATCCAACATAGTTTCAATAAGTACCTTTATTACTTTCTCCAATATCTGTATTTTTTTACTATAAGAAACTTAATCTAACTTCGTGTTTCACATTAAACTATTGGATTACATTTATTGAGACATATTACTTTTCTATAATGACGATTGAAAAAATTATTAAAATGGCAGTATTATTTTTAATAAAAATAACTGCAAAATTTTAGTGGTCTGATTTTACATTTCATTAAATATTGTAATTTTACTCAATCGTTTGGGTATGAGAAAAAGTTAGAAAATTTAATCTCGAAATTAAACAAAAATCAACATATATTGGCAATTTATTTTTCTTCACGTAAAGGAATTATTTATTAGGGTTTTAAACTGGATTGTCTTGTAAATCTTCCTTCCTTTTAGACAGAGTTTTAAGAGGTAAATATCAAATGCAATTACATTTTAGGTTTACAGTATTGTAATAAAGTTTACATATCTGCCATTCACCTGTGCAATTAAATTGCTTAATTATTCGGTTTGGTGTTTTTACTAGATGTCTCGAGACTTTTGACAATAAGCAAAGACAATTTTTGTTCTGTCCTTACCTGGCATTTTGACTCCTCACCGCCATGATCTGACTTGTCAGTTTTTTTCCGTAAACATTTCCTTGACAATTGTTATGGTGATCTTCCCTCTTTCGTGCTATTTCATAAATCTACGTTTAATACTAGACGTGTAACTAGGTTTCATTTTACTGTTGTGATAGTTGTACACGTGAGTTCTATTGTAATAGTTTGATCTCTCGTCATTCTCGCTTAAGGAACATTCTTCAATCCTTTCTGTAATGATCTTCAATGATTTTATTATGGGATGAACTATGGTGAGTTTTCCTCTTTATTGCGATTTCATAAATCTACGTTTACTCTTAGATGGAAAACTAGGTTTCATTTTACTGTTGTGATAGATGTACACGTGAGTTTTATTGTTAGAGTTTGATCTCTCGTCATTCTCGCTTAAGGAACATTCTTCAATCCTTTCTGTAATGATCTTCACAAATTTTATTACGGGATGAACTATGGTGAACTTTCCTATTTATTGCTATTTCATAAATCTACGTTTACTCATAAACATGTAAATAGGTTTCATTTTACTGTTGTGATAGATGTACACGTGTGTTCTATTGGAATAGTTTAATCTCTCGTTCTTCACGCTTGAGGAATTTTCTTCATTCCTTTCAGTTGTGATCTTCAACAATCTTATCATAGCATCAACTACCATCTTCCGTCATTTTGAAACAAGTTTGGGATAGTTCATAATATCTTTAATTATGTTTGTTCAACATAAGTTTGGTTGAGTTTTTTTTAGTAACATATCAACCTCAGTGATTTATTTAATGTCAGAAATATGGGGTTTTAAGGAATTTTCTTAATGTTTTATTATAGCAAGAAGGATGATTCTTTTCAGATTTTGATGACATTTTAAAGTTTATTTTAAAAAGATGAAAGTTTCTTCTAGTTTTGTAGTAAAAATGTATTGCTGGTAATATTTATTTTCATTCAAAAAGGTATTAAGACATTTTTTCCTTTAAAAATATATTGTTGATAGTATTCTTCCTTCAAAAATGTACTTTGTTCTATAAAAGTCTATTTTTATGTATATATTTCTATAAAAATCTATTTTTATAATTTCATAGTGTTTTGACCCCATTTTGAGTGTTACAATTTACCCATGGCTGAGAACCTAACATGTGCTACCACTCCGGGTCAGCGTGGACCTGGGAACAACATCAATTATGAGGTGGTTCCATGCCCCTCACAACCTCCTTATCAGAGGCCTTGTTACTGGATGCAGTTTACTGCCATATCAAGGACCAGTTCAATAGAAGTAAAAATAGGTCAGCGATGAGTATTAAATGTGAAGTTGCTATCCAATCATTTCCATAGAGATAGTGTTTTTTATGACTGAAAATATTATCCTATTTTTTATCAAGCGAGTGACTTCAAATCGAGTCCTTTACATGGAATTTAAGAACTGAAGCTGGATTTGATTTCTGATTTCTCTGCGGAACGGAAATAATTGTGTATGAAGTAATTATGAATATGTAAGTTAAATTTTATGTCACTTTATTCGATTTAAGGTGCCGGTAGAATATGGGTCCTACCTTTTGAATATGACCTAAGAATTTCTGTCCTTGGTATAGTATATGGCGCATCTTAAAATGCGTATTATAATAGAGAATTATAGCTGTCTATTAAGGGTTAAGGAAAATAATTAGTTTTAATAAACAATCGAATGCGTACAGCTATAAATATGATATTACTGAAGTAAGACACGTTCAAACTGTGTAGGCCAAATACTATAACAGAATCAAAAAGATAAGTTCCATACTATACCACCACCCGATTTAATTTTGTCAAAACTCCAACAATATTTGTATTCGTGTGGCACATTCTACACCATATTCGTGAATCCGTCTGTTATCTTAAAGACACTGTCATTAAACGGTTAGACAATATCCCAAATGTATTACTTTTCATTAATATAATGGAGAAGTTTATAAGAAATAAAATATATTATTCACAAATGTCAGAATTATATTTAAGTAGGACCAAACCGATTAATTCAACACCATTTATTTTTTGAAGTGAGAACATTTTAAATTCACTATTGCGAAAAAATACAAATTGTTGTCGTTGAAATTTATATTTTTGTTTGCAAGTTGAATGTCCATCTGCAAAAACACAACATATAACATCAATGCCTCAATAAAGATTCGGAGGTTGAGTGTTTCTCTTCTCTACATAACAAATCCCCCTCTATAAAAGGTTCAGAAAAGAGTGAAATTAAAATATTCTGAGAGGGATTGTGAATATAGCAAGTGTGAAATATAACGAGTCACTATCTTTCTCATCTCGACATCCAGTACGTAGCAGTTAACATTTTTTCTCCGAAAAAAATAAAATAAATGAAAACACTTTCATGCCCAACGAAATATTTATTAAATATTACACGTTCTTTTGAAGAGTATCTGGCAGATAAACTCATAGGAAATAAGAAGTAGTATTCTTCAAATACCATCCCTTCATATTTCGCAAAAAAAAAAACAAAAAAAAAAAACAAAGGGAAAAACATGCTGAATAGAAAAATATTTCTATGCAAAATTTTTCTGCGAAAAAGAGAAAAATATTTTCTGTCGAATATAGTGATTTTCTAAGCGGGAGTCAAAAATATGCATAACCCAATGGGGATCAAACTCCCTACTCTGTTGTAATAGGTTCTAGCAAAATATTCTAACCAAACATTACACCATGTCGAAATTCCCATCAGTCGAATTAAGCATCGTTCATTTAGAATGAATTTGAAAACTCTCTGCTACTGGTGTGTATTTACATTGTATACAACACGATAAAGTCCGCTTTCCTCTACCGAGCGCCCATAAATCAGAAGAATAATTTTAAAGTATTTTTTATAAATTAATATTCCTATATTATTATGAGTAGAAAAATTAAAACATTCACGTCAAATTCATTTTTGATGGAAAACATTTTCTTTCTTTTAGATTATAATGTTATTATTTTATATGAAATCGCGTAAGAGCTTATCTGATTAAGCAACACCATAGTTTTATTGTAATTTGAATTTTATTATTCGGAGAAGATATTCGGAAAAGCAGTAAGTGTTTGAAAAAATAGATGATCTACATTCAGCGCGTTGTGGCGCAGTGGATATCGGCTCGGAACAAGAAATCGGGGAACCGAGTTCGAATTCCAGTTGAATTCCTTGCATTCACTTACGCGCAAATACCCTTGGGAAAGGTATTAATCCGTCTCTTCCCGCCAGTTATGGGTTAAATAATAGGACAGATTGGGTTCTATAGCCTTGGTCGGCAACCAGTCTACCGCAGAAAGCAATGGCAATCTACTGCAGGATAATTTTCTGCCCAGTCAGTCATGTCTCTTTCGAGACATGATCGCCCAAAAGCGTGTATCGCGCATGGCACTTAACTGACTGACATTCAGCCAGGATTTCTGCGTTTAATTAATACAAAAAACACTTAGCAATCTGAATTTAACCTCTAAACGTTTGTGAACGTCTACAAGAAAGTTGGATAACAGAAGTAAAATATATTTTTATCAAGATTTGATGAAATTACTTTTTAAAATAATTTCATTTTTTATCAATGCTTTCTGAAAATGCATTAAATACTTCGATTATTTAATTTTTGCAAAATTTCATATCAATATATTATTTTTAAAAGATGCTAAACTGCTCATCTTTAACTTTAGTCCATCGGTGCCGCATAAAAATCCATTAAACCAAGGTTTCATTTCAAATTTCGAATGTATTAGAAACGATTAAAAAATAGAAAAACATATTGACAAAACTTTATTTTAATTACGACAGCGACCATTTTCATCATTTTTTCGGGAATTACTAAAGCTGCTTATATATTTTTTTCGAATATAGCGCAAATTTTATATATTTCATGTCACTAAAAGAATTCAATGAATATGGGTCTATTCACTTTTTAATGACTTCTAATTGCCATGACTCTTCAGCTTGCCATACTTTCTTTTATTTTGTTATTAAATAATTGTACTCTTGCTATCGTTCCCCAATCTAATTTCTCAAATTCGCTAAGTTGGTTAGACCATGTTTTCTTGTGTCCATCTTTGTTGTGGATTCCGGGTGAGGAACCACACATAATAATGAACAGAATAAATATTTGAAATAGAAAGATAGGTTATGTTGAACGTAATATATAAACTTTAACGAAAGTTAGTAATCCTATAATACTATTAGTAAGAAATAAATATAGTCAAGTCTTGAAGCGAAGCCGTTGGAAATAGAATATCTGTGTATATTATTCTAGCTGAGTGGAAGTCAGCGCTACTCTGACTTCTGATGTTATCTCTATGATACCTCTAACGGATCTCTACAATAACTCTGCTTTTCTCTTTAAGACAGGAGTATATGTATATTCAGTCGAGTCCATTATCCTATAAAAAGGCGAGATCCCATAACAATCTTCTCTTCAGCCTGTTCCATGATTATCAAATTTTCCAAGCCCTCTTTTTCATTTTGTATCCTATACATTTCAGCTCTCTCTTCCTGGTGTTAAGTAGAAGTTTCCCTGATAATTCCATTTTCGCTAATAATTTGTCGTTGGTCATATGTTCAGTCTGTTCTTATGTAGAAACATATCTGTTGCTCCAAGTTTCTTCTTCTGACTGGGAATTGTCATTATTTATCTCAGAAAAAAAGAGAAGTGGTTTCTCTATGATTTTGATTTCAGTTATATTTTATTCTAAAACGGGAGCCGATAAAGGCTAGATATTCTTATCGGCATCATGTTCAAATGTGGCTAGGTGTTAACGAGCTTAATCTATGCCTTCCCAAAGGAATTAACTTAAACTGAAAATTGATTATTAGGCGGAAATTGGATATCGATTTCATATGACCGACTAGTAATTATAATATTATCGGGTTTATTCTTTCCACGTATTGTAAGGAACGGTTGCAATATTTATAATTTGGTGTTTTGGGCCTCATCATTAAATACAACCAAAAAAGATGTCAAAACCAATTATAAGATTTTCAGAAACCGTCACGAAACATGCGTGACAACTTATATTAAGAAATAAAAACTTTTCTAACAATAGAAATGTAGAGAAAAATATGAAACACGGAAATGGTAACACTAGAGGAGAGGTTTGTGCGTTTTTCAGATGGCTTAGAAGTTAGAGTTCAAACATAGTAACTGCTACAATATGTCGAATGCTGTTCGGCTAAACAAATATCTTGTTACTTCGATAATACATAGAGCATAAAACTTTTAATATTATTTTGCCGAATGCATAATTGCTTCTAACAATTTGATCGCAATATCTTAATATGTACCAAATAAGAATCCCCTGAATAAGCATTGTCAGGATGTAAAGAAGCAAAAAGCTGATTTCAACAAGGGTAATCAGAAGTATTAGCAGGCAAAATAATCTAATGGTTGTTAATCTATAAATATGAAAGTGCCGTAAAATTGATGAAAATATATTTGAAAGGATTAGATGCTTCCTCGCAGATTTCTCTCTGCCCCGAGCGTGACAGGAAGTAACACACACACACACACACACACACACACACACACACACACACACACACACACACATATACAAACACACGCACACACATACATACATATATATATATATATATGTGTGTGTGTGTGTGTGTATGTATGTATGTATGTATATATGTATCTACATATACAGGAGGTGAAATAAAACACTGACGTTTGAGGAAGGACCAAAAAATTACGGTATTCAAGAAACCAGACCGTGGGTTGTGAAAGAAAAAGAAACTGTTGAATTAGAAGTAGCACCTCCATTTAACTGTTTCAACAGTAAACGGGTGAGACCATGATTCTAATCTAATAGGACGCTTAGATTATTTTGGTCAAGGATCAGTTGGTATGAAAATAATTGTAAAAATTCCAGAGAGCATCCACCCCGCTTCTTTGATAAATTGTCTGAAACCGAGATGTCAAGTCAGGATAAATTACATTGCCGATCTTTCTATGGATTTTAAAGAACCGCAAGATTAATAGCAGGAAGACAACACCGGATAAGACTATTGCATTCACGGACCAATAATAGATTTGTAAACGTCCAAGATGGACTCTAATGAGAAAATATTAGGAGATTACATAGTGACACATCGTTCCTCATGAAAATATATTATGATTTGTTGTCTTTTTCTATGGTTTATTTTCAAATTAATGTATATTTACCGGGGAAGAGAAAGAACAAAATAAAGTTCATGTTGCTTAAAAAGCAATAAGATTTTGGCAAAATAATAAATAGGATAGTGCACAATCTGGACATAGATAATATTATATTTATGAGTTAAGAAATATATTATTCACCTAAAAGTAAGTAAATAGATGGTCTGTTAAAAATATTAATTGATACAGAAGATATATTGCGAATGATTAGGTTGTGTTCACGTGAGTATAATATATAATTAATTATGTTTTTAATACATATATACGTGTGTGTGTGTGTGTTTGTGTGTGCTCAAGAAAGTTGCTTCATTTATCAAAATGTCTTTGTAGTTGTGCGCTAAATAATACAATTTCATTAAATTGTCAACTTACCAAATTGTTTAGCACTAAAATTCGCGTTCATGAATACCTAAGCAAATTGAATCAGTCTGCGATAAATCGGAAAGCGAGCGCTTATGCATTTGCATCGAATTCTTTTGTTCTGTTTCCCATTCATCAACAAATTTCTTGTTGTGCGTAAAATGTGATTTTTATGTTCGTTATCGGCATGTATTCATGTACATTTTTATTTAAAAATTGCATTGTGTCCTGCTCTACAGGGATCACGTGACGTCTTAGAAAATTGTCAGTAGATAACATTAATGGGAAAATAATCACCATTGATATTACAAGATATTATTGTTAAATATTCATTTTGCTTTTTTTTATATAATAATCTACTCTTTCTTTTCAATTGAAATCGAACATAAATGTAAAGTCTTTACTCAGGAACTTAGAGTATATTGGGTTATAAGAAGTGCATTATTATTTTGGAATAATTTTCTTATAATCCTGTCTCTTATACTTTCTTTACTTTAATTTGCTGTCTTTTGCATGAACTGCACCGTCATCTCGAATCAGCTATTTAGGGCGTTCGTTTATTTTATCGTAAGAGTACCTATAGCTTATTTTTCCCAACCCAGGTTTATTTTGCTTTACTTTATGTTGCATTCATTTACGCGCAGATACCATCAAAATTTATGATTCCCTCTCTTCTCCCTCTAAATATGGGTTAAATAGCTGAGCAAATTGAGTTCTATAGCGTGAGTTGGCAACTAGTCTACCACAAAAAGTAATGGCAATCTTATACGGTAAAAAATTGTCATATCTCTTTCGATACACGATCACCTAGACGTGTATCATGTATAGCACTTAACTAACTGACTAAATATTTTCTTATTTTTCTTACTTGTCAAAATCTTTGAATTAGTTTTTCATTTTTAATCCCAACATTTTTTTTATATTAAAACCTTGAATAAGTTCTCGCTGACTTTTCAGGAAAATAATGTCTTATTTCCAAAAATTAGTTAAGACATATGTCACAGAATGTATTGTCCTTCGCTAGCCACTAATTTTCCCATCTCTCTGGCAGCTTTTGAATTCGGTAAAATGTCAATCTTTGGAGGCTAACCACGAGTTTACGCATTTTCTGGTATCTTCATAAAAATGACAGCGCAGCTCAGCCAGGCCATGTGTCATCGATCGTAACAACTGATGATCGGACGGGGAAAACTGTCTGGTTAATACGTCCGGTGGGGTGGGAGTTATATTTGGACGTTTCGAAGTAGGTTTTAATCCGTTTTGTAATATGCGGCCTAGCGTTGTCATATAACAAAAATACATTGTCGTGTCTGCTCGGATAGCGGCAATGTTTTTGCAATGCTGGGCCCAGACGCATCTCCTGTGATAGATTCAGTCGATTTGAGCAGCTTATAATAACGTACATGCAGGTGATTCAACCAAAATCCGAGCAGATGCTTTGAACTATGGATATTCGATTTGCTGTCGGTGTTGATCCATGGCCAGACTTAAACCGCGGTATACAACATTTTGGGTTCTCATAGTGTTCAAGTTTTCATCGTCGATCGCGATAAGATGCAGAAAGCAGTTTCTTTTTCTGTCGTTGAAGCAGCTGTTGTTACGAAACAAAAGGCTCTCAGCATTAACTCATTCATAATTCGCAACGTTTTCAAAAATTTCAGAACTGCTGTGTTATTAACTCCTAAGAATGTTGCAATTTTCAGCCCGCGCACGACATGAGTCTCTATGAAGTAATACCTTTATTTCTTCGTCTTCAAACTTTTTCGGTTTGCCTGAATGTTCCTTATCTTAAACATCAAAATCATTATTTATGAAACCACTAAACTAATCTCTGCATGTTGTATACTACAGGACATGGCCTCTGTAATGTCAAAAATAATTATTTGTGCTTCAGCTGCATATTTATTTTGAATAATATAGTGCAGTAATATTCCTCTCAAATACGCTTGCTTTGGCACTAAATTCGACATGTTTAACTCTATGAAAACAATATTAATTACAGTTTGGCAAAATGACTTACACGGCATTTCAAGTTTGCTTATACTACTTTCTTGTAAATGTGCTGTTCTCCAAAACTAAGGCACACAGTCCTGGAAACGCCATTTGTTGAAAAACCAGCATGATTATATTTAAGGTCTTAATATATTTTACAACATTTATATGTTAAAAGAGTAATACATAAAAAATAATGTATATAAACATTATTCGAATTATACACGTTAATAATTATGCCATTCAGTTCTGTTGTATACTCATTATACTCGGGGTCCAACCAGATGACTACTTTCAGAAATACTAACAGGACATTTTCCATTGAATATGATTTTGAGAAATAATAAAAAACACAACAAAGGTCACAAGTATATGACATCAGTAAAGCTCTTCGTTACGTCTACGGTTATATCGTGTTCAATACACCGGTTTCCGATCACCGAAGTTAAACCACATCGAGTCTTAAATGGGTGACCATTTGGGAATACCAGGTGCTGTAAACGTAAGTACCAAGAATGGTTCACCGTTCCTCCGCGTTTGAGGGTTGGGCGCAAGGATAACAACCCTGCCCGGTAAAAACAGTTTGTCACAGCAAAGATGGTGCATAAGGTTGCTGCCTTATGCACCATCTGGGTGTGACGGATAAATGATGAAAGGTCTTCGTTTGGTTTGGGTTGTACTCGTGAGTACATTTTCTGTATTCCTTTAAGGCATGAGCTACATAGAATCTATGCGTCTATTGAAATCTTTGCCGTTCAATCCGATGTCTCAAACTACAACTGGTATTTTTGATATCCTCATAGGACACCTTCTTTAGATTTCCACTTCAAAATAATTGTATTTTTATGGTTTTATTTTTAACATCTCGAAAGCTATATTACAATCTGCAGGGGGTGTGATAACCTTAAGAAAGCAAAGTATCTTTTACTGCTTTTTAGTCTTTCGACGCCTGGGCGTTTATTCTGATTGTTTTTTTTTCTGTGAGGAGTTTAAATTTCAATAAAATAATTACAAGGTTTATATTTGCAACCAATTCTGAGTCGTGTTTACATAACTTTCTTGCATTTTCCCTCCAATAAAAGTTGAAGATTTTCTAATGCAGATATTTTTCTTACTCTCTAATGTTTTATATTTGGCGGGTGCTGATACCGGAAAACGTGATGCTAAATGGTTAATTATCTCTGAATATTTATATTCCTATTGCAACTGTTGTATTTTTTGTTTGATTAATTTTTGTTTGCATTTTGTCAGTTCGACGTGACAATAATTTCACTTTGTATTACTTATTTTTTTTTAGTAATACCTGTAAGAATTTCAGCGTTTTCTCAGATTCCACCTATACACAGATTTGTTTCTGAGAGAATGAGAAGACCTAACAGGATACGTTATTGGCTGCCACAATCTTAACATGAGATAATCATATAACAAAGTGTTAATAACATACTCAGCAAAGATTCTACAAGAATTCCTACACATGTTAGGAAAGAAAACAAAAAGTAAAGCACTAATCACTAAAGGCAAGATAAGAGAATGTATAGTTGTCTACAAAAAAAAAAAAAGAGGATAACATGTAAAAATCAATTGAATTCAATAATTGATGTATTTAATAAGTATCTTACAATAAAACGGACATTTGGATAGTAAAAGTTGCCTTACTGAAGTTAATGACAATAATAAGAAACGGAAAAATGTCGTTAAAACCAAGGAAAATAGTATTGAAGTCTTATGTTATATCAGTTCTCCTCTCTTGCACAGATGAAGAAGAACGATGTGCCGATAGAATACCATGGAGTTAATATTTGAAAAACGACGAAGTGTCAAAAAATAGAAGCAAAAGCTCTGACAAACATTAGAATGAGACATATTCAATTACCATGACATCAAATTCCGAATAAGTTCGTGGAAGTTGCGAAACTCAAGAGATCTATTATAGGAAAGAATGACATGTAGTATCAGAGCATAATATATTTTGGGATCTATGTAAATGAACCGTAGAATCTACGAGAGGAGAGGGAGAGAGAGAGAGAGAGAGGGGGGAAGAGAGAGTGAGATGGAATTTTACTAATAGTTAAAAACTACAGGAAATTGACGAGAGCCATGATCGCTAACATTCGGAAGTGACATGGTACACAAAATATTAAAATTGTCCGTAGCAGATTCATTTTGGTGATGCCGCACTGAGGACTGAAAAATTGCTGTTAGAACACAAGAAGCTTACATCATTTAGTTTCATGATATCTTCTATGTAACTTTTTCTTTTCAGGACATAGGCAATCATGTTCTTCCACGTCTATCCCTGGTGACACTTTCTCAAAATAATTGTATTTTTATGGTTTTATTTTTAACATCTCGAAAGCTATATTACAATCTGCAGGGGGTGTGATAACCTTAAGAAAGCAAAGTATCTTTTACTGCTTTTTAGTCTTTCGACGCCTGGGCGTTTATTCTGATTGTTTTTTTTTCTGTGAGGAGTTTAAATTTCAATAAAATAATTACAAGGTTTATATTTGCAACCAATTCTGAGTCGTGTTTACATAACTTTCTTGCATTTTCCCTCCAATAAAAGTTGAAGATTTTCTAATGCAGATATTTTTCTTACTCTCTAATGTTTTATATTTGGCGGGTGCTGATACCGGAAAACGTGATGCTAAATGGTTAATTATCTCTGAATATTTATATTCCTATTGCAACTGTTGTATTTTTTGTTTGATTAATTTTTGTTTGCATTTTGTCAGTTCGACGTGACAATAATTTCACTTTGTATTACTTATTTTTTTTTTAGTAATACCTGTAAGAATTTCAGCGTTTTCTCAGATTCCACCTATACACAGATTTGTTTCTGAGAGAATGAGAAGACCTAACAGGATACGTTATTGGCTGCCACAATCTTAACATGAGATAATCATATAACAAAGTGTTAATAACATACTCAGCAAAGATTCTACAAGAATTCCTACACATGTTAGGAAAGAAAACAAAAAGTAAAGCACTAATCACTAAAGGCAAGATAAGAGAATGTATAGTTGTCTACAAAAAAAAAAAAAGAGGATAACATGTAAAAATCAATTGAATTCAATAATTGATGTATTTAATAAGTATCTTACAATAAAACGGACATTTGGATAGTAAAAGTTGCCTTACTGAAGTTAATGACAATAATAAGAAACGGAAAAATGTCGTTAAAACCAAGGAAAATAGTATTGAAGTCTTATGTTATATCAGTTCTCCTCTCTTGCACAGATGAAGAAGAACGATGTGCCGATAGAATACCATGGAGTTAATATTTGAAAAACGACGAAGTGTCAAAAAATAGAAGCAAAAGCTCTGACAAACATTAGAATGAGACATATTCAATTACCATGACATCAAATTCCGAATAAGTTCGTGGAAGTTGCGAAACTCAAGAGATCTATTATAGGAAAGAATGACATGTAGTATCAGAGCATAATATATTTTGGGATCTATGTAAATGAACCGTAGAATCTACGAGAGGAGAGGGAGAGAGAGAGAGAGAGAGGGGGGGGGGAAGAGAGAGTGAGATGGAATTTTACTAATAGTTAAAAACTACAGGAAATTGACGAGAGCCATGATCGCTAACATTCGGAAGTGACATGGTACACAAAATATTAAAATTGTCCGTAGCAGATTCATTTTGGTGATGCCGCACTGAGGACTGAAAAATTGCTGTTAGAACACAAGAAGCTTACATCATTTAGTTTCATGATATCTTCTATGTAACTTTTTCTTTTCAGGACATAGGCAATCATGTTCTTCCACGTCTATCCCTGGTGACACTTTCTCCACGAAATCCCGCTCTGCCATCCATCTGCTTAGGCCAGTCAAAAATGTTACACGCTGCTTACCACTGTCTCTCTTTCCCTCTATCTGGCCTGTGAGTAACAGATTATTCAAGACCTCTTTCCTCTTTGCATGCTCCGGAAACATTAGTTGTTTTTTCTGATGCTCAGTATTACATTGCTTTTTCGTTTTTATCCTTTCCAAACACCACCATTGCTCACATGCATATCAATGATATATGTAGTATCCTTCTGTAGAACTACATTTTAATTGTTTAAATGTTTCGTTCATCTTCGGTGAGTTTGTCCAGCATTCAATGCCATATTGAAGAATAAGCTCCCATAGCAATCCAGTACTCACTTTGTTTCTACTGAAATGTTTCTGTCTCTTAATATTCTACTCAGCTTCTGGAATGCATATTTCGCAATGACAATACGCTTTCGGATCACGCTATCGCACTTTTTTCGTCTTCCGTTGAAAGAATTCCCAGGTATTTAAATTGTTGTACCTGCATGATTTTAGACTCCGTTAACTGTAGTTGGCATTTTCGGTTGCTCGTTTTTTCATGACCATGCTTTCGGATTTCTTGTAGTTTATTTTTAATCTTCTTGTCACTCTCTTAAGCTATTTTTAATAGTAGTTGTAGTTTCCGTTCTGTGTTTGCTATCAGCACTATATGATCTGCGTACATTATGATTCTCAGGTTGTGTCGAATCCTGGCATAACTTCTAGAGCCCTCAGTATAATCTCGTTGTACTTGTCGAATAGGTCCGGTGAAATGACATATCCTTGTCTTTCGTGATATAGTCTGTCTGAAAGTCACCACTGCAGTTTTTTTTTCATTTTGGCGTTGCTCAGTGTTTAACCTAATTACATATATGTTTTGGAGTAGTTTCGCACTGAAGGTTATAATCGTGCTATATCGGTTGCTAATCGACTTAACGTACCCAAAATGTTAGCAACTTAGTAATCTTTAAATCGTGACTCCTTAGTATTCGTCTAACTGACGACTAATATGAACTGCCTTAGTCCATCTATCCAAATTGGAGCTAACTAATAGTTCTACTGAACTCCAGTAGAAATCTAAAGAACACTCTAGAACTTCTAAGAAATTCACCCGTTAACTTCCTGTTAAATCTTATTAATATAGGAGGGAAAGTCTATTCTCTGAGGAATAGGTGTGATTCCCCATAACAACATGGTTCCGCTAGTTGAATTGGTCAACCATCTCAGTTTCTGGATTCTATAGAATATTTTCTATCGAATATTTTTATTTTATCTCGTCGCCTGATCCGTGGTTAAATCAGTGTTCAATACAGAGAATAATTGTCATTATGATACGTTAACGTAAGTCTTGAAAGTCGCCAGAAAAATTAACTGAGTTTATGATCAGTGTTCAGACGAAAAAAATGGAGATAATTCATAATGTATTGTGAAACTTGTAGCAAATTTAAAAATATTTATTAATCCACAGAGCAAATATAGATATATCTCTATTATAGTGATCTTAATATTTAATATCAACAAAAACAAGAAAAAACAATATCAACAGCAATAAAAATTATTAGTTTTAACCAGTGAAAATTTTTTAGTTTTAATATTCATATATTTATAATAAAACATAATTCACTGTTTTATAATTGAAAGAATCCATACGAGTTCCATGACGATAAAATATCCTTAGACATTCCCCTATCGCATTGGTAAATATTGAAGGTTAAGAACATTTATGATAAATATGTAAGGTGGTTGTTATTCTAAGAAGTAAGAAATGAAAATATTTCTAACATCATTTCCATTTTATTGAAACAAATGTTTAATACTTTTATTTTGCCTTCGTTATTGCATTTAACCCTGTAATGCACTTAGTGTCATTTCTATTCTAATATGATCAAAATAGAATAGTCCATTATTTATTATGTATTAGCAGGAAATGCTACATAGATATGTCTTTTTCACTGAAATCATGTAGTGTCGCTGCTATGTCTAGTTTTTCTATGCAGGCAAACAAAACTGACTATTATTTATGAGGTTTATATGACAATAATAATAATAATAATAATAATAATAATAATAATAATACATGGAAACACTTTGGAAAATATATTAACAAACACTGATAATAACATTACTCAATACCACTTAGAGAAATAGAAGACGTCACCATTCAACGGGGTGACACCAAATCCACAGACAAGAAAACTGACGCAAATAGTCCAGAAATTGTTGTCAAGAAACGAAAAAGTAAAACATTCCTACAAATTGATATGACTTGTTTAGAAGATTTTAACGTAGAAATCAAGGAATTAAAAAAAAAACTTGAAATTAATATAGAGAAAATGTGGAAATTGAAGACAAGGTTTATTATTAGTGATAGCAGGTGTGCGTGGAATAATAAAAAAATGAACACAACGCCATATTGAACCAGCTTCAGAGAAAAACCAAAAAATTGCACTAAGAACATTGTCGATGTATCATTAGTGATTGAAAAATAAATGCTGAAATATAGTCATAATCACAAACAACTATCGTACTTTGATACGCAGACTTAGAAGGTAGTGAGACAATAGTATAAATCAAAAGAACATAATAATAATAATAATAATAATAATAATAATAATAATGTGCAAACACTATGGTAAAAATCTGTAAACAAACACTGGTATGAACATCACCCAGCACCTGTTACAGAAATAAAAGATGTCCCCATTCTGTGCGATTATACTATCTATACAGAGAGAAAAATTGAAGCAAATAGGCCGGACATTAGTGTTAAAAACCAGAATGAAAAAACTTGCCTATTCATTGATATGGCTTGTACAGCGGGTTGTAACATAGCAACCAAGGAATTCGAAAAACTGTCGAAATATAAAGGCCTAGAAGCTGAAATAAAAAAAAATGTGGAAATTGAAAACAAGAGTCGTGCCAGTGATAGTAGGTGCACTTGGAATGATAATGCACTTCCATCTATAATCAAAGAGTGAGGTTTTACAACTAAAACATTCTCTAAGAAATCTACCCGATTCAATAAATGTCAATTCGCATGTTTTACTGGGTGATATATAATTCACAAATTTAGTATGCACTGTTTTGCCAAGTTTTCGAGGAAGAAGACTATATTTCTTAGTGTCCGACCAAATTATGCAATCTGTGGCGTGTAAATCCTCCAATCATCTACAATAGTAGGCAAAAATATATATACTCATCCAGAGAATATGCATAAGTGTCTATAGCACCCCAAATTATCTTTTGTTGGAGCGCATTTTCGATTTCATTAATCTGTCCTCAGTTTGCCAGTTTAAACAAGTTTCTATGCACTTGGTGAATAGAATTTCATTGAGTTTATTTCTGTTCAACTGGGAACCTAAGAATTTTGAGCATGGCGGATTTAAATTCGTTCATGTTTATCCGTGTGTTTTTTTTTCAGAATTACCCGAATACAAGTCACCCTTATTCCTAAGAATTTTTTTTTCCTTTCAATAACAAAATAAAGTTAATTTATTACTCATTCGGTAAGAAAATAGTTATTTGAAAGCAAATAAATTTAATTCCTTACTCACTCAAATAATCACGTGATAGTTCTGCTCGAAAATCATGGATTCCGGTAGTTTAGCGCCTAGTGTTCAAGTTCAGTGTAAGCTAGTTACACTTTTTTTTCGTTCGGTTTCGTTTTCTGGGTAACCTTAGCTATTCTTAGTTCTGTTGAACAGAACTACGAATAACGAAAAATAGTATTCTGTGCGCACAATGTTGAACCAAAAGTGACATTTGCATGTAGTCATCTTTGAGCCCTAAGGTGTCTTTAGTAATCTTCGTCGGAAATTTTTGTAGCTTTGTTGGGTCCAGAAATAAAAACAAAACGAAGGAAAGAAGTAAAACAAATATATTATATAGACAGTAGTAGCTGAGAGTGATTCTGCTCTAACCCTTTTTAAAGCAGAACAGCTGCTTATATATAATTTGAAAGAATTCATGTGTCATATGTGTAAGTTATCATTACAACGTGATAAATAAAAAATTGCCAAATACACATACTGAAATAATACTTTAACTTGAAATGCAGATGCTGTGATAAATACGCGGAAACAATTGAACATGTTTTGTCAGGATGTACAGTGTTACCACGAACTGATTACAAAATTTGGCGTGATAGAATAGACCAATAACTGTAGTGGAAAATATAAAACTTTCACGAGAAACATATTCAAGAACCATAATAATCATAATAATAATAATAATAATAATAATAATAATAATAATAATAATAATAATAATAACAGGTCATAATGTAGAAACCGTGAAACACGCAAATCACTGCGAAGATAATGCTGTAAGTTTAAAAGTGCTGGAAAGGTGTGATCTGAGTCAGTTAAAAGACAAAAATAAAACGAGTTCAGAACACATCGAAGATAATTATTTGACGGAAAATAAGAACAATATACAGGAAGCCAAGATAGAAATAAAAAACCATCTAAGTCAAATACAAAATATTACAATGGAGGAACGTGAACAGCTCCCAAAATTACAACCAACAAAACATAACCTCCGTACTATTAAACTCTACAATGCAGCACTGAAATCAATACTGTATGAAGACCCTCATACAAATCTTAACGAAATAATATATGCATCAGCAACAGCAGCAACAAAAAAATTGAATATCAAAATAAAAACAAGGCAGTCTCGTAGACGTAAAGATCCACCTTGGAAAAGAAAAATAGAAAAAGAATTCGAACAACTTAGAAGTGAATTATCAATACTGGATGAACTGAGTAGAGGAATAAATGTAAGAACTAGGAAAAGCAGAAGAGCCGAAAGAAAATATAACATCAGGAATGAAAATGAAGTCTTATCAAATAAAGAAAAAATAAAGCAAAAAATCCAACTGAAGGCTCAAATAATAAGACGCTGTGAGAAAAGAGCAAGATTTTACAGACAAAACAAGATTTTTCAGACTGATACAAAGAGATTTTACAGGGAAATAAGTAAAAAAAGAATTGAAGTGACAGTACCCCCCAGAATGGAAGAAGTCACACAGTTCTGGGAAAAGATATGGGCTTGCCGTAAAGAACTTAGCAAGGAAGTACATTGGATTACGCAAGAGATAGAACGAATGAAAAATAAACTCGAACAGACATTGTGTGGAATTACAGAAGATGATGTTAAATATACACTAAAAAAAGCACACAATTGGAAATTCCCAGGTATAGATAAAATTCCTAACTTTTGGCTATTTTATTTAAATGCAGCACATAAAAAACTAGCCAAAGAACTTCAAGAAATGGTTGACGATCCCACTAAAATTCCTACATGGATGACCAAAGGAATTACATTTCTTCTACCCAAGAATGGTGACACAAACAACCCGAAAAACTACAGACCAATTAAATGTCTTCCGACAACATATAAACTATTAACATCTATTTTAACAAAACAGACATATTTATTCTTAGAAAGAAATGACATGATAGCGCTTGAACAAAAAGGTTGCAAAAAGTGGCTGTTATGGATGTAAAGACCAATTGCTGATTAACAAAATGATCCTGGAAAACTGCTACAGTACAAAGAAAAATCTTAGTACTGCCTGGATAGATTATCGAAAGGCATTCGATAGTGTGCCACATGACTGGATTTAAAAGACTTTAAATATAAACAAGATATCGCCCGTCATCATCAATTTCATCAAACAGTGCATGTCTATATGGAAAACAACCCTTTACCTCAATCATATAAATGGAACCTATAAGTCTGATGAAATAAACATCAAAAGAGGTATATTTCAAGGTGATACTTTGTCACCCTTACTATTCAGTATATCATTAATAGCACTAACCAGTCAATTTAATAAGACAGAATGTGGTTATAAAATAGACCAAAATAAAATAAGCCATCTATTTTACATGGATGACTTGAAGTTATATGCTAAGAATGATAATGAGCTGGAAGGTCTTCTGCAAACTGTAAAATGCTTCAGCGAAGACATTGGAATGAAATTTAATTTGAATAAATGTGCTAAAGCTACAGTTTTACGTGGATCAATACAAGAAACATCCTCAATTAGCCTAGACGCTGCTGTAACAATAAAAGAATTGAAACCAGAAGAAGCTTATAAATACCTAGGTGTAAATGAGAGTGAAAACATTCACCATAAAAAATGAAAGAAATAGTGCGTAAAGAGTACTATAGAAGGCTAAGAATGATATTAAAAACTGAATTAAATTCACAGAACAGAGTTATGGCCATTAATAGCCTTGCAATCCCAGTTGTCCAATATAGCTTTAACATCTTAAACTGGACTCTAAACGAAATCAGGCGAATGGATGCTAAAACAAGAAAGTTTCTTTCTAAGCATAAGATGCATCATCCAAAGGCTGATGTAGACCGTTTATACATACCCCGTAAAGAAGGTGGAAGGGGTCTTATTCAGCTGGAATTGTCATACAAGACAACAACTAGTGGCTTACTAACATACATAGAAAAAACAAAGGATTGGATGATACAATTAGTAAGGCAACATGAAGAAAGAAAGAAAAAATATTCAATAATAAAAGAAGGCAGTAAATTCAAACAAGATTTACAATTAGTAGATTCTGTAGAAAAGCAGAACGGAAGCCAAGAGCCGGCTATTGCGGCAAAGAATATGAAAATGAAAGCCAAAGATAAAGCACTTGAACAGATGAAACAGCGCTGGCAAGACAAACCTCTGCATGGCCAAAATCCAGTACGTGCCAATAAATCAAATGTTGACAAAGTTAATACTCATCGATGGTTATGTGCATCTGGATTAAAGTCTGAAACTGAAGGATTTATACTTGCAGCACAAGACCAAAGTCTTTTCACGAGAAACTTTCAGGCAAATATTATGCATAATAATATGGATCCAAAATGCAGGTTTTGTGATAAACACCAAGAAACAATAGACCACCTAATCTCAGGCTGTTCTGTGCTTGCCCCAAATCAATATAAAAATCGCCACGATAGAGTTGGGCAATATTTACATTGGCAATATGCAAACATTATTGAAAAGCTGTAGGCAAACACTGGTATGAACATCACCCAGCACCGGTTACAGAAATAGAAGATGTAACCATTCTATGGGATTACACCATCTACACAGACAGAAAAATTGCAGCAAACAGGCCAGACATTATTGTTAAAAACCAGAAGGAGAAAACTTGTCTATTAATTGATATGGCTTGTCCAGCGGATTGTAACATAGCAATCAAGGAATTTGAAAAACTGTCAAAATATAAAGACCTTGAAATTGAAATAGAAAAAATGTGGAAATTGAAGACAAGAGTTGTGTCAGTAGGGACACTTGGAATGATAAGAAAAATGGAACAAAACAACACATTGAAAGAATCCCTGGAAACCCCAGCTTAAGAGATATACAAAAGATTGTCTTATTAAGTACAGCCCACACACCAAGGAAAAATTTATCTATGTAATGCTGGAGATGATAGGGAAGATAGAAAAACATGAAATGGAGCCATAACAACATGCCACTACCTGCCTTAGGTCTCCCCGCAGACTTGGTTGGTAGTGAGACCAAAGCAGAAATCAAAATATGATGAAAAATGACATAATAATAATAATAATAATAATAATAATAATAATAATAATAATAAATTGAAGCAAATAGGCCGGACATTATTGTTAAAAACTAGAAAGAAAAATTCGTCTATTAATTAATATGGCTTGTCCAGCGAATTGTAACATAGCAACCAAGGAATTTGTAAAACTGTCAAAATATAATTGAAATAGAAAAAAATGTGGAAATTACAAACGAGTGCCAGTGATAGTAGGTGCACTTGGAATGATAAAAAATGGAACAAAACAACACATTGAAAGAATCCCTGGAAACCCCAGCTTAAGAGATATACAAAAAATTGTCTTATTAAGTACAGCCCACACACTAAGGAAAACGTTATCTATGTAATGCTGGGGATGATAGGGAAGATAGAAAAACATGAAATGGAGCCATAACAACACGCCACAACCTGCCTTATGTCTTCCCGCAGACTTGGTTGGTAGTGTGACCATAGCAGAAATAAAAATATGATTAGAAATTACATAATAATAATAATTCAAGATCAGATGTATATAGCTTTTGACAAAAATATCAAAGTTGTACGCCATTGAAGTTGACATCCATATGGTAAGTAAGCTTACTACATGCCAGCTTTGCTTGCGACAGGAATAACGTTTGAAATATTATAAGTAAAATGAACTGCAGGATATATAAACAGGCATGATTGCTCAAGAACACGATTCAATTGTGCATTTTGTAAATAATAAGGATTTTCACATGCAATATTTATAATTCAACTGACATGCGATTTTTATTATGAAATTCATATGCAACTTTTACAAAACAATTCACAAGCACTAGTTTTATTCAATACGTTTTCTGGAAATTACCTTTACTATCAGGGTGTTGCTAAAAAATTCCACTTAAAATGAACACTTTTAACATTTCAGGCTCTAGCATTAGGCTGATGATAAGATTTTCTATGATAAGTTGCACTCAGTGATCTCAAACAAGAAAGTCAATTTTATGCATTTCAATTTAAGATAAAACGATAACATTCATACTGCAATGTTATTGACAGACATTGTAAAGAGTAATGAGTGTATATTTACAACAATAGCTTTGCATTTTTTGCATAACT
The DNA here is from genome assembly GCA_037127315.1 of Ascarosepion bandense. Taxonomy (NCBI): domain Eukaryota; kingdom Metazoa; phylum Mollusca; class Cephalopoda; order Sepiida; family Sepiidae; genus Ascarosepion; species Ascarosepion bandense. Next base: position 442,078 of record JBBBDQ010001673.1, read on the forward strand.
AGAAAATTTGAATGGAAAAATGTTACAAATAAATTATATATATATATATATATATATAATTCGTAACATATTCTGTTTTTCTTTTGAAAATATAGAGAGAGAGGGAAAGTGAGAAAAAACTGCGCAAATTTAAAATTAATCGTCCAAAGAATTATGGAAGAAACATTAAAAAGATAGATCACAATTCTAAAGAGAAACGCAAGACTATAGGGAATTTAAACGGAGAAAACACGCGAAGCCTACATATAAGTATAATGAAAACAGAATCTTTAACAATGCCAGTCCAACTTAAAAAAATTCAAAACTAATATCAATGTAAATATTTATATACACCTACAAAATATATCAATGCTGCGGTGATTACAGCACATTATACTTCGTAAAATAGCGAATGGACTAAGGTAAGGAAGAGGATTTTGCAAAAGTGATATGGTATCAGTATACCATCTCATCAAAACGCACCTGCATGATATAAAATAAACAGTACTTATATCTCGCACTTTAAAAGTACATGTAAGAGACCTTTCTCATGTTGACTGTCTATTACATACATTAATGCCATTTCTGTTTTAAAAGTTGATCCTTCTGTAGGCCTTAAATTCGCTGAAACTGTTATAAAAATCATACATAATTTTAAATTTTCAATAGCGGAATACACATTTCATGTGACTTCAATCGATGTTTGGAGTTATAATATTAACTTTGAATATATTAGACATACACAAAATAATGTGAGGGCATGACAAAACTTTTCGTTCAAAAAAGAGTATGATTCCTCACGGTTTTTAGCCAGGGTAAACTTTCATGAAAAAATAACCTCGAATTTTGCAGGCATAGACCTGCCAATAACAAAAAATATGTATATGAAGTAATGCTATTTTTGTACGTTGTGTTTAATAGATACTGACTTGAAATGAAAAATTGGAGAGCCGAGTTCAAATTCCAGTCGAATTAGTTTCATTCACCTACACACAAATACTCACAAATTCTATTAATCCATCTTTCCTCCTACAGATATGAGTGGAATAACATGGGAAATTAGGTTGTGTAGCATTGATTGGAAACCGCTCTGCCGCAGAAAGCAATGGCAAACTAAATCGGAAAAATATTCTGCGTAGACAGTTATGTCTCTTTCGAGACATAATCTCCCAGGATGTAGTACATATAGCAAAGCAGTGCACACGACGTGTCTAAAGTGATAAGCAAGTAATAATGGAAAATTAACCTAATAGTCATGATGTAATAATAGATAAAGAAAAAGATATATAATAATAAGTCCAGTCATACGAAATCAGGTAGGATATTTTCTTGGAAACGACAGAAAAATATTACTACTATTAGATAGATAGATTTGTCGAAAGAGAGAAAAGTTATCTTCCCTTGATCAAAAGGTAAAATAGCAATAAATACTAATTTTAAATATTCATGTGATTTGACATGATTCGCACAAGACTTTGCTAATCTTCTTTCTTTTTTATCCATGAAATTGTGCAGTTGAACCCTTTTAACAACCAGACATATAAATTCAAAATTTGTATTGTTCTTAGTACCGAATTATTTGCAAATATGTATTGATAGTCTATATAAATATCGAAAACGTCGGAATATATATATATATATATATATATATATATATATATATATATATATATATAAGACTATTTAGTGTTTTTTAAATTTTATTTAATTATGCAATCTTATATTTCATATATTAAACAAGCTTTATGTTACAACTGTAAATAAATTTGGATTAAATTGTAGTACATGTTCTAAATAGGAACACTATTTCCGGAAACCGTTTATATTTATTTGTTTGTTGAAATATATGAATCTTTATCTTCGTACGGTTTGTCAGAAAAATAGTTTTCTCAACTCCATAACTTTTAATACATTTTCCAGTATTGAGTATGATTTCGACCTTAAATTTCTATTTTTAGATGTGTGGAATATAAATAACTTTATATGGACGTCGTCATACGATGCAGTGAGATTGATATATCATGCAAACAATTTCTTATTTGGGACACATGTGATTACATCCAGGTGCTTGATGACGTATTTCGTCCTTTACGGGATCGAAATCTAATCAGGTTCATGAAGAGTAGATTTTTATAAAAAAACAGAGCCTAGTTAATATATTGTCTCTTAATACATTTGCCACAACTGATCAGAGATAACTCTCTGTGCGTGAGGTCTTTGAGGACGATCTTTTTTTCACAAGGCATTTAAATGTTATGAACCCCACATTTTAGTATTTATTAATTTCACTAATATATAGATCGAGTTGGATATTTGTCTCTAATCAGAATTTATCAGTTTTAATTGAACTGATGCATTCCGGTCAGAATGTATCTTTTCGTCTTCCAATGTAATGAATATTGTTACACTTTACAATACTTCCAGACTAATTAATCTACGAGAACTATATATTTTAGAATTATCCTGATCTCATTATGTGGGCCATCAAGCTGACTAGGCTATTATTATAGATAAATCTTTGAAGAGGGTAACCTAATCCGCTCAGATCTAAGATTAGCTCTTTTGACTCGGCATTAAAAATGTTAATATCCTATTGACTCATGATCATGGTATTCACTCCTGATTTGTTTTTCGTAAAATAAATCCTAAGATAAAAATTAATTGATGAATATATAAAAAGTGCACTTCATCGTAAATGTATTGAACTGAATTTTGGTTGTTATTTTCGCTATGAATTTTTATTCATGCTGAAAGTTAATACAGGATTGTTAATTTTACTCGTTAAAACTCAAATGTATTCTGCATAAGAATTTTGAATTACAGAATTATGCCAAATATATCAAAGTGAATTTAAACAATGATATTGGTTATATTTTTCATTTGGTTGAGACAATGTTCAATATAGCATTACTTTGTAATTAATTTACGTAAAACGCTAGAAAATTATAATGTAAATGTTGTGTCACAGCTTTGGAAATAGATTGAACTGTTCAACTTTGATAAAAATATAGCTAATGCAAATAAAACGTCGGTGTGGGTATGCATGAATATTCAAAAATTATGCACACGCGATAACATCTATTTACCTGTGAAATTTCACTTGGACATTTAAAAAATAGTCAACATGACTTATTGACACTCACAGAAAATATATTAAATTAGGTTTTACTTCCATATACTAATTACCGGAAAACGCAAAAGATGTGAAATCGACATTATATCTACAGTGGTGATTTGAATGTTCCATAATAATAGGTGAATATATTTCTAATAAAGGTTTTGTTAATAAGAGTGTAAGTTAAAATCTAATTGATGTCATTTGTATATGACTTGAAAACCAGACAAAAGAGAAACTGTGTGTGAACCCTTGTGAATAGCAGGTTCCATAAGTCTACATGTGTTGCTGAGTAAGAGACAATGGCTCAGAATAGTTAATCAGAGATCTGAGTTCTAATTCCAGTTACTTCATTATAATCACTTATGCACAGTAACCTTTAGAAACAGGAAGAATCCACCTGATCTTTCCGCAGACGTCGCTTTATTGTTATACTTGTGCCTTTAAATCATTATAATTTCGAAAACATTCTTACAAAATAAAACATATTTTAAATAACCTGAAAAGTTCTGATAAGAGGCAAAGAAATGAGGGAATCAAACAATGTAACAAGAAAGATTTATTGAATACAATCGGCATTTGCAACGGATTTCATCTAAACCGTTCGTGTTTAAGGAAGCTGTTAGGATAATTATTGAAAAATTGTTTTGTCTCGAATATTTTTGTCAAATATTATGATTCCTTACAAGGATATTCAAACTTAGGTTGCTGTCAAGTAGTATGTTTGGTAATATCAGTGTTAACAATCTTGTTAAAGATGAGATCTTCTTCATCTTACTTGATTTTTAATCGATGTCTCAAGAATGTTACTTGATACATTGCACATCTTTACGATTGATATAGAATACCGAAAACTTACTGCAGGAAAACTAGACACGTTTAATGGATTCAATCATAGATAAAATGATTTTCAGAATGTATGTCTAGTGACAGCGAGAAAACTAAGATTTCAAATATTGTTGAAATGTTTCCATGTCATTATGAGTAAACTAAACCAACATCCAGATTTGTATGATGAGAATGATATTCATCCGCTCAAAATTTCTAATGCTTTAAAGTAGCATGAACCTCCTTTGTATTAAAAGAAATGTCAAATTTAGAACAAAATGATACTGGGTTAGTTACGCCGTGAATATGTTGCTTAATTTGTAGATTTATTGTTGCAATTATTACAAATATAACTTGCTTTAGGTATAATATATTAAGTGTTCATAATGTTATTTGCACGTGTTTCGCGTCTAAAGTTGACTCTCTTCAGGCGAATATGATTGTGATTTCCCATATCCAGATCCGGATCACGATCTGTGACGTCACGTGTATTTTCACAAGAATAGAATCAATTTTCGACTCCATACACGGGTAGCAACACAATTACCATTATGGAAACTTAATATGTCATACAAAAAGCAAGACACAATTATAAAAATAGCAACATTAAAGCTATATTTTAAACAAAACGTTCACAGATCAAGCCAATTTTTCTTCTATACCAATATATTCGGTAGGTAACAAACTCTGTTTCTGTTTTCATATATATATATATATATATATATATATATATATATATATATTAAAGTATTGTCTTTAAAAATTCCTCCAATAAATTATTAAGAATACACCTGTAAGTACCGAATATAGCTGCGGGTGGTCAGTGTTGTTGCCTCTATGTCATTAGAGATTTCAGATAAAAATATACTACTGAACTCTTCGATGGGTGACCCGACCAAATATGGTCGGCCCTCTCCCATACTAAAAATGGCTTCTAGCTTTAATACGTGCATTATATATGTTCCTATAGAAAACGGCAATAAATCAAGATTCACTTGGGATATTAGATGTTATAGACTGGGTATACACGGCTGTACTGAACGTCCTACATACGGTCAAGACAGGGTATTTGTGGAAGAGAAGAAAAGAAACCAATATATATATATATATATATATATATATATATATATATATATAACGCTTTATCGTATTGGCTCGTCTTACGATTATTCTATCTCTTCCTTCCCTGTTTAACTGTTTTATCATATCCTCTTTATTTGGATTTTCTCTTTTATACGTTTTTCTATTCTTTTTTTCCTTTAACTACACTTTAAAGTATTTACACTATAGTGATTAAAAATACTTATCCTATTTACAAAATTCTCCAAAAATGTGGTATAAATTATTCGGGATATTGAATAATACTATAATTTCATTTAAAAGCTAAAGGAAATAGCATTTAGCCAAAATTGCTTAAAAATAAATTAATAAAAATATATACACGTTAAATATTCATTAAAAAAACCATAACAGCGTGTAAGTTTAGTTAAAGTTATTCTTACACAAATATTAGTTTAGTTATTCTTACACAAAAAATATCATCAAGAGAAGAAATACTTTTAAAAACTAAAAGAAATAAACAAATAATTAAATTTGCTTAAAATTAATTAATCTAAATATTTATTTACTCATTAAAAAATAAATTTAAAAAAAACTTTGTTAAAATAGGTTACTCCTCAAAAATTATCCTTCAAAGAAAATGTTTGACAAAAACGAATAAATATGCAAAAATAAAAAATAAAAAAACGTTTCGAATAAAGAAATGGAAAAATGACGAATAAGAATATTTTTATACAATAATCTGCCCGACAGATCAGTAAAACGCAATATATATATATATATATATATATATATATATATATATATATATATATAGAGAGAGAGAGAGAGAGAGAGAGAAAGAGAGAGAGATTTCGTTAAATTTTCGACTGAATTCAACTTAAAAATATTCCTCTGAAACTTCTCGTCATATATATATATATATATATATGAAACTTCACATATATATATATATATATATATATATATATATATATATATATACTTTTAAATTTTCTATTTAGTGGTATTTAGTGGTAGTATTTACGACATATGTACATCTACACTGGGAACTACTAAAGATATGAATATTTTTAGTAGTTTTTGGCCACTCTTTAGCCCTATTTATCCACACCCAACTGGTATCCTTTTCGGCGGACTCCAGGATCATTTGAATTCATGTTTTCTTTTTTTGTCAAGTTATTCATAGGCTAGTAATGCCTCGTATCACTGACTTTCCGGCGAACCGACAAGGAAAAGAATGAGTACGCAATCCTTTAGTTCTGCAATTGTCTAATAATCCTTGATATTTACAGTACTTTCTCTCAAATGCCTCTTGCGTATGTTCCTCCCATGGGACAGTTAACTCTAGTAAAATAACTTGTTTCGTGGCGTCCAACTAAACAATTATGTCTTGACAGAGTATGGAGGATGATACATGCGTAAGGAATTTCAATTGTTTACCTAAATAGACTCGCATCTGCCAATCCGATGCGGACGATAACAGTGAATGACATCCTACAACAATCTTACTCGGTTTTGCACCTGCTTTAACGAAGTGGATAGCTCTTCTTTCTGGAATGAGTTTATTGCTTTGCACAGATTCAGCAATAATGAGCGCTGTCGCCTCTAAAGCCGTGTCATGACGCCACCGATAGCGCCATTCTGTCAGAGCAGTACTACATCCGCTCAATATGTGTTGCAGTGATCCCCGTTCCGAGCATAAGGGGCACTTAGTAAGTATATTTTTCTCTATAGATGATGGTTAGATGCATTTGGTAATACGTCATACACCATCTGAACCAGAAATCTAGTACCAGTCTTCTACAGAACCACATTTCAGTTTCTTTCCAAATTTTGAAGCATTCACTGCCATATTAAAAAAAGATATCAGATAGCAATCCAGTAATCTCTCTTTTTCTATATTCAGCTTCTGGAATTCATCCTTGTCCATGACATTTAGACCTTCAATCTTAGTGGCTCACTATCCGCCTTCTGTTAAAATATTTTCAAGGTATTTAAGTATCTATAATTCTTTAGTATCATCTAACTGTAGTTGCCATTTTTGACTTTTCTTTTAGCTTACCACCATGCATTCGGGTTTCTTGTGATTTATTTATAGTCTTTTCATTCTGCTTTCTTCAGAAACCTCTTCTAGGAGATATAGTTTTTTTTTATCAGTGTCTGCTATCCGGGATTCTAAAATCAAACAGTTGCAGATGTTTAAATACCTGGGAAGTGTTCCGACAAAGGATAGAAAATGCAACACTGAGATCTGAGGACGCATTGGCATAATAAAGGACGCATTTCAAATTCAAAGCAGAATCTTGAGATGTAGAAAGATTTGAGATGTAGAAAGATTTCAGTGAAAACAAAAATAAACAACTACTGAACTGTTACACGATATCTGTGCTTGTGTATAGCAGTGAATGCCAGACGATCTTCTCAGAGATGTCGGAAAGACAAGACTGAACAGAAATATTGTACTATAGAATGATGCCGGGATAGTATGCACAGAATATGTGTACAACTTATTGGTTTTGTTGAGGATGCAAACGAAAAGAAAATTTATACTTGCTGTCAGGAAGAGACATTTAAAATTCCTGGGACACATGAAGATGAAGTATCTAAAGAATGTAATATTTACAGGTTATTCGGAGAATGAGACAGGTGAAAGCAGTGCAAGGCATACTTGAGCAGGTGGATGGCGGAGCGGAGTTTGGGAGAGTTACCAAGAAGAAAATTGTAGAAAGTGAAAAGGCAGGTAGACGTTCCAGTTAGTCGATGTCCTGAAAGAACAGGACAAATAGAGAATAATAATAATTATAATACACATACACAGACACACTCACATATACATACACACACGCATATATATATATATATATATATATATATATATATATATATATACATATTAAATCCAAAAAGGAAGTGTATGTAGGTAAAATCCCCAAAAACATAACCAATTATTATTAATGTTATCAATATTAACAATGATTCCTTTTGGAGGCCGAAATGTAAGTACTACTACTACTATATATATATATATATATATGTGTGTGTGTGTATGTGTGTGTGTGTGTGTGTGTGTGTGTGTGCGTGTGTGTGTGTGTGTGTCGTGTGTGGGAATTTAAGTGGGCAGATGTATATGATGATGTAGAAATTTTCTAACATCCCTGACTTGGTTCTACTGCACGTGTGGCATGATGCCACACATGCAGTAGAACCAAGTCAGGGATGTTATCAGAAATAGGGCCTTCTAGCATCCAACATTTTGACACAGGGCAGCACTACTTCATCAAAGGAAATGGAGTTGAAAACAATCTTCTGCCTCTTTAATCCCTGTTCTTTATCTTTGTTATACTATTTGTTTAATAATGTTTTTCTTAGATACATCAGACTTTGTAAACCTTTGCGCTGTAATGAATATACTGACTAGCTCACTCAATTACACACACACACACACACACACACATAGACACACACTCAAACACACAGACATGCAAACACAAACACAGCTATATATATATATATATATATATATATATATACACACACACACACACACACACACACACACACATATATATATATATATATATCGGAATTTAGACCATAACCTTATGATGAAACATAATACCTCCAAACTATCGCTCTACTAGTGGACCAAATGATGCATTTTCTGGGTAAATTTGAAAGTATCAAATATTTTAGTGTTTTGCTAGCTTCTTTACAGGATTTACGACTTGTGATTCTATATGAAAACGATGCGTCAAGAATATGGGATTTACGATTTCATATAAGCAACCTAGAAACGCTTACTCACAAATGTGTGGAAGCGTGTGTTCCGACATCCGCGGTGTTAGGCGTGATCAACTCGTTGACCTGTTTTCTTAAAGAGCCTGGTGCATTAGTTTTCTTCAATTGTTTTTTTCTGTGAGAATAGAGTGTAACTTTTCCTTTTAGTCAGTGATGTTTAGTATAAAGAAAATATTGTATCTGTCACTTTCCTTAATCAGGGTACCGTTGTTGATATTTCTTTGTAAGCTTGTTTCAACGCGTTGATGAGGAGCCTTTTTAATTCAGTAAAATGGTGTCGGAAGCTATTATAATACAGAATATACTGTCATCATTAATTATATATCATTCACCAAACTTGAAGATATATTAAGTGCATTTGATAGAATTAATCTAGGAACATAGTATTTTTATAATAATAATAATAATAGTAATAATAATAATAATAATAAATAAAAAATTAAAAATGGATAAATAATGAAACCGCATTCTTTTTGTACGGACTCTTTTTTAACTTTCGTTACGATTGATTATTTCAAACATCTTTCGTCCCTCTTCACAAAAGATAATACATGACAAAGGATGCCTAACCGTGACACAGATACCATATCAGTTACTTATAATGACTTCGTAGATAACAAAATATGAACATCGGACTCTTCATCTACAATATATATATATATATATATATATGAATTTTAAATTTCATTAATAAATTACTATGCCAAATCTAACAAAATCAACTCCATAATAGGCAAAAAATCTTGTCAGTCAATCAGTTGTTTACAAAAAACCAACATTGTATACCAGTTTAAATATCCTTTGGAAAACTTTATCTCCTAATGTACATATGTTGGCTTGACGAGAGCAATTACATATAGACATCTTACAGTCTATTTGTCAGTTACAAATTCTATCGCACAACACTTAAAAACGCATTCCTGTTCACTTTTACTATACAGCAAACGGTTATCGACAACACCAGTGTATTAGACCACGAAAATAATAGACAAAAGTTTTAAATTCTCGGGACCTCTTTTCAAAAGCAACCAACCAACACTGATCAAGATTTATTACCAGTACTGCAACAATGTTTTAAAATGCATTTGAGCCGTGTTATTTTTAACACAATGTGGCAACTTAACATCTCTTGTTACACATCTTGCATTGAGAAGGCTTGTTTAAAAAAACATCTTAACCACAACGATTTATTTTAAAAATGGTTATAAGTTACAAAACGCGTGATAAACAAATCGATTAAAATATCTGTTTTTTTTTAAATTTAAGCATAAGGAAAATCTTTGAAAATATTATCTTAACAAGAACTGCATCTCCTTCCCTGATAAAATTCAAAGTAACATCAATAAAATAATTACAGGAATCAACGCATTGTTTTAAAAAAATTATATATATAATTTTTTTTAATCATTTCACCCCGATCAAGGCAGGAATGCTACTGATGTGCAAGGGGCTACATAACTGTAAAAAAAATTAATTAAAAAAGAGTGAGGAGTACAGACCAGCTAGAAAAGAGCAATAGAAAGAAGAGAATGCAGGTGCGATACATAGGTGGAGAGAAAGGACAGGATATACAGGGATGGGAAGAGAGCTAGAGTTCAGTGGTTAATAGATGAGTATTGACATTGCATTTAAATTTCTGGAGGTTGTAGACGTCAGGAAAGTAAGAATATGGGAGCAAGTTCCACAGGCGGGAAGTGCGAGAGAAGAAGCTGCAGGAGTAGAATTGTCGTCTGCATTTGGCTAACCTAACTGTGAATGGGTGGGGCCCAGTTGCCAGTCTTGTTGCACGAGTAAACACCTGTCGAGGAGGCACCAGTGACTTAAGTTCGTCCGAACAAAAGCTATGACTGCATTTATAGAACAGACAAAGGGAGGCCACATTTCGACGATGGGGAAGTGGCTGCAGTCGAGCCGCCAGATCAGTACCTATCACATTACAGACTCTCCTTTGGAGCCTGTCGAGAACACTGAGGAGAACGGCAGGGGCGCCTGACCATACATGGCAGCAGTACTCCATGCACGGTCGGATGGTTGACTTGTATATATGCAGGATGGATTCTGGCGGAAAAAAAACATCCTGGGTCGACATGGTGACCCAACCTTCTTAGCAGTAGATTTAGCTATGGATTCAATATAGTGGTTACATTAGAGGTCTGAGGAGAGGGTAAGGCCGAGGAGGCGTAGTGTGTTGCTCTCAGGGAGACTCGCTTGGTCCATGCTTATGGGAGGCAGGACAGGCTGCCTGTGATGGTTGACACACAGCTTGGTCTTAGACGCATTGATGTTGACAAGCCACTTCTTGCCCCAATTCACCACAGAGTGTAGAACCCGTTCAAGGTCAGCAGCGAGAATATGTTGTCCGCCACGAGAGGTTTCTTACTGCTGCGAGAGTATATTGTAGTGCCATCTGCATAGATGCCTACTTGGGACTTGATCTCATCTGGTAAGTCGTTGATGAAAATAAGGAAGAGCGTCGGTCCCAGTATAGAGCCCTGTGGGACAAAAGCATTCGTGCTGTATGATGAAGATGCACGCTCATTCAAAACGACCTTCATTTTGCGGTTATTTAAAAAAGATTGGATTAGGTCAAGCAGCCGACCGGTAATAACGTAACCCCCTAGCTTGCATAGGAGGCCAGAGTGGCAAACCCTGTCGAAAACCTTGGAGATGTCCAGAGCAACCGCACGAGCCTCGTCAGACTCATCAAGGGCCTGGAGCATGTACTCCGTTACGGTTGTTAGCAAGTTGGCCGTGGACCTGGCAAAGCGGAACCCATATTGCCTGTCAGAGAAGAGTTTGTGGGAAGTGAGATGTTGAACTATTTCAGCATTGATTATAGCCTCGAATACTTTCCCGAATATCGGTAGAAAACTGATAGGGCAATAGTTGGATGGGTCCGAGTGTTCACCACAATTCTTAAATACAGGAACGACTGAAGAGAACTTCCAGCATGCAGGAAAGCAGGAAGCTGAAAGGCAGTATTTAAACAGTTTAGAGAGGACAGGTGAAAGTTCAGGTCCACACCTCTTAGGACTCTCACCGGGATTCCATCGTCTTCACTCGCCTTATGGGGCTCGAGTTTTGAAATTACTCGGGATACTACTATCGGGGTAATATATACGTTGTGCAGTTTGGCCTCAGTTCTAATAGGGAAGTCGGCTGGGCGTACTCCGGACGAGTCAAATGTGGAGTTGCATGAGAATCTGCGGGCAAAACACTCAGCTTTGTCCGCAGATGACGTGAGAACCTCAAATGCATGTATTAAAGGAGGTATTGAGGATTTCCTATTGTTGGCAAATCCTCCAATAGTCCTTGGAGCCGAACTTGCGGTCAACTATGCGCTGTCGCATTCTCTCAGCAAACAACCGTTTGGCGTCATTTATGGTTCTCTTGCACTCATTGCGAGCAGATGTGAACAGTCGTTTGTCCTGGGAGGGAAACTGTCTAGGGCTGCAACAAGCTGTGGCCTCAATGTTGCCCACCGAATGCGCTTGCAGGGACACATATCCATGCGCGACATGGCACTACAAGAACACCGATATTATACAACAGTTGATCAGAGCAGCTGATCTTGACTCCACGCAATAGTTAGGGCTCCTAAATACCAGTCGGAAGCAGCAACCAGGAAGCTGCCAACCCGATACCCTCACAGTGATCAGCCCTTGCCACCAACCGGCCAGATCGCAGGAAAATCACAGAAGCACCAATACCAAGGTCTGAAGAGAGAGAAGAGAAAGCCAGAAACCACATCCTATGTGAAATCTCTATGGTCTGTTATTCAAATTCAAATTTACCTAGCAGCTTAACTCGGTATTAATTTTTGGGAAAAAAAAAGGGTTGAAGATATTGGAACTTTCTTAATTCAAATTTCCTGTGTGAAACTGTGTGGTAAGTATGAATTGTTTCCTAAATCTGTATGTTTTTCCTCACTTTTTGTTCTCACTTTTTGGCATTTATGCTTCATTTGAAAAAAAAAAGCCTCCCTCTTTTGGGGTTTTTACTTATTTATTTTATATATTCTGTTATGGGAAGCTATCCTGGCCAAGATATCGGCAGTCACTGTTCACTTGTTACCCCTCCCCTGTGAAATCTCTATGGTCTGTTCTTCAAATTCAAATTTACCAAGCAGCTTAACTCGATCTTAATTTTTGGGAAAAGCAAGAGAATATATCTTTATTATTTACTGGAACATGTGTGCATGACGATATGCAAACTAAACACACACACACATACACACACACACACTTACATATATGCTAGTGTTATTTTTCAATAATTTTAACGATATTTTTCTATACGCGTTTATGCATTGTGTCTTTTGTTATATTTCATTCAATTTTATTAGAGATAACAATTTTTGAAGCCCCAATTCTTTGTAATTCTTCCACTTGAAACAATATTTTAGAGAAACTGATTTCTCCTCGCTCATTCTCTTTCTCAATCTCTAATCTCACATTAACATTTGCTCGCGCACAGAGGCTAAAGCATACACACCCAAATTACAGATATATATATATATATATATATATATAGAGAGAGAGAGAGAGAAGGATAGAGAGAGAGAGAGAGAGAGAGAGAGACGGGGAAAAGTGGGAAAAATGAAGATATATACTTAATTCTTTTTAAACATATAAGGAATAAAAAAAACTGAACTTACGCAACGAGTGAAGAATGGTAATTAAAGTTAAGCCTTAAAACTGATATGTGAAATTCTCTCCGCAAACCAGAAAAAGAAAACAATCTACACGCATAGATAATAAACTTTAAACAATATTATTTCCAATATGGCTTATGCAGGTAGAAATTTCTAGAAGACATTGAATATGTTCATCTTCTCGCTGGAAATAAACAAACAAATATCTTCCAAGTTTCGAAATATAAAAAATGCTTAAAGTAATTTTATGGTTTTCAGCCAAACCTGCATAAATGAAAAATTGCTTCTCAAGTAGATAAGATATATTTTACGAAACCAGCAGCTGACTTTAGAATTGCTTTTGTTAATAGCTTTCTCTCTGCCCTCTATGCTGGGATCTCATAAGTGCCAGTTGTTAGCAAGCAAGTTGAGTCATTATTAATGGAGTGAGATCGCTTATGTTGGCCCTGCATCAATAATTCTTTTAATATACTGGCTTCTTTTTCTGTTGAAAGAACGATATAAGAGCCCCTGACTCTGACTCGTTAGTCTGAAGAAGAAAATCAATAATGGTTTAAGCTTGAAAAAGCTTCCTGTTTTATCAATTTTGATCACAACCACAATCCTGAGAGCCAGCGATTCATATCCTTAAGAATAAAAATAACGCGGCAACCAACATTACATAACACAGGAAAAATACACTCTTGTGCAAATTAATTGAAACAACTGCTTTAATTTTCTTTCTTTCAATATAAGGTTCCTTTCACACCCGGTGAACTGACAGGGTGTAATCGATTTCTATGTTTTCCATAGATTATGTCTTTGCAGTGGTGCGATTCATATCGTTATGAATAAAAATCTACGCGCAACCAACATTACATAAGAGAGGAAAATACACTCTTGTGAAAATTAATTGAAACAGCTGCTCTAATTTTCTTTCTTTTACCATAAGGTTCCTTTCAAAACCAGTGAAGTGCAGGGTGTAATAGATTTCTCTGTTTACATCAGATTAGGCCTTTGCATTGAAGCGATATATAAATCTATTTTCGGGGTGCATAATGAACTTAGTTTGGTCTTGAAAAATATTGCGTCATCCTTAAATGCATCAGATTTTTATCACGCCAAGGCACTATTTTCTCGAAGATCAGTTAGTTGTCCTATTCTTAGCGATGGACGTTAATCCAATAAAGTGATCGAAAATTGTAACACTGCACGAAATCACTTGCAAGCGTTTGAGAAAGGTCACTGATTTTGTTGGTTTCACGTGTCTTTCAAATACTAGTCGTGTCATCAAGGTGAAGAAACAAACTGGAACCATCAGTCCAAAACGTCACGAAAATGCTACCGGAAGAGACCAAAAAAGTGTCATTAGCCAATGTATATGTGAAAAATTATGAGAAAATAATATTTGTTTTGTTTCTATTAATTTGCACAATGCGTTGTTGTTTTTCGACAAAATATAAAGTTATTAGATTCCTCTTTTAAACTTGTAAGTGCGAAGTATTAGTACTAAACTAGATCAAGATTTAGACATATTACAAAATATGATTACTAATACATAGATTGTTTCCTCAACATATTAGTAATATATGAAATATTTTATTTCTACAATTACTTCCTATATTTTAATCGTTTTCCCTCATTTTTTTTTTCTATTATTTGGTTCAGCTGAAAATATTGCTTGTCTGAATACGTTGTTTTACGGAAAGGAACAAACATCGACTAACTAACATAACAAGCGTGTTTATATGTATGACATCTGATCAAAATGACAGTAAAAATCAAAGAAACGTTGCCAAAGTCTCCAAGGAAGAGATCACTAATCACCAACGTCTGAAAGAAACACGTAGTATAAAAGAAGTACATTCGCTGCTCCATTTTTCATAACACCTAATATATTTCCAATAATTTGCTTCACTTTAATAGGTTATTTCTAACTTATTCAATGTTTGTTTATCTTCACTTTTCAATTTGACCTGGTTTTATAGAACTTTATGCATATGTTTGAAATTGAATGTTTATTTGGTGCTTCGCAAATGATACATTTTTTGTGTTTAATTTTTTTTCTTGTGTAGTGTTTTAAAATATTCCTGGTAGATGACAAAATTCTTTTGAAATGTACTTTTAATTTGTATAATGATATTAAGATGAATTAACTTTTGCGCGTCTCTGATGTTGTAGTATCATGATGAAGATTGAATCGGATTGAGGAAGCGTATGAGCGACTTCAAATTTACAGTCAAGTTTATTTTATTATCTTGCGGACTAATAACCTTGGAAGTATGAATCTATCTCTCCTTTTCTTAATAGATGGTAAAATAGCAAACCAGACTGGATTATTTATCATCGGGTTACTACTGCTCCCAAAGAAGGGACATGATGAATTACAAAGGTGAGAGCCGAGGTTAGGGAACCCCATCATATATTTTGGTTTCATTCATCAGTCAAGTAGTTGGAGAGGAAATAAGCACCATAAAGCTATCTAAAATATAAGGAAATGACCACGAGAAAAAGAATCTTCAAAAGGTATTCCTGTCTTGGATCTCCACCAACTCCCACAGTTTAAAAAATCAGGGAAGAGATGATGATGAAGAAGCTAATTATGACGACAAAAGTATAAAATTGCTGCAATTCCAGCTGATATATATATTTATATTTTATATTATATATATATATATATTTATGCATGTATATGTATATGCATATGTATGTATATATGTTAATTTTTTATGTGTATGTCAGTGAAAGTGTGTTTGTTTGCATGTATATGTGTATATAAAAGCGTTACTGAGTGATTAGGATTTTTGTTTTCTGTCTGGAGGAAGCAATCCCAGCGTGGCGCACCTTTGATAAATTACTTGAAAACTTCACTCCATTTTGAACCAAGCTTTGTGAGTGAAATTGGACCACGGCTCCCTTTTGGGAGTCTTCAATGGTTGTGCAAGCTGGAAGTCACAATATCATCGTAACCGAGTGATTGTACATACTGGCTTTGATCAGAATGTTTTTCACACGTGATAATGCGTTCTCTCCCAGAAATTGTAACAAGCTCTGTGGGTGTTGAACAAATACAGATATGCCTGAGCAGGCGTCTGCAGTGGGGATAAGCTAGCCTCTCTGACAGAAGGTTATCCTGGAATACTAGTAGCCAGCCATTATATGTATATATGTATATATGCATCTATGCATGTCTATATATGCATGCATATATGGGTATATGTATATATGTATAAATATGTATATATGTGTATATACATTCTACATATATATATATATACATGAAAAAATCTAAAGTGAGCCACAACCTACCGCGGTTTCACACTACGGATCGTCAGATTTCCCTGACGATCCGTAGTGAGAAACCGCGGTAGGTTGTGGCTCACTTTAGATTTTTTCGAGTTTTTTGCTCTACTACTGCATTTTCGTACTTTCGTATTGAGCACTTTTTCTTGTGTTTAGGTTCCGTTTGGGTTTTTTTCTTCACTGCGGATACTTGACATTTTGTTCTTTTTCCGCTGGTTTCTTTTTTTTTCTCCCCCTTTATCCGAGGACTTAGTACGCCGGATTGTAACGGATTTAGGTTCTGTTTGTTAACAGTTTTTCGAAGGTTTAGATTAATCAAAAACATACGTAGTGTAAAATTACGGAGTCTAATTAGTATATATATATATATATATATATATATATATATATATATATATATATATGTATGAACTTATGTGTGTATATATAAAATGATATGTTTATGTATGTACTTATGTGTATAGTGTTTATATATATATATGCGCATACGTTTGATGTATGCACTTTTGTGTCTATGTATATATGCAGCCATATACATATATAAGTACTTATGTGTGCGTATATATATATATATATATATAATTTTGTGTGTATATATGTACGTATGTATGTGGATATTCATATATGTATGTACGTATGTATGTATATATATGTTGACACGCATTTTTATATATATATATATATATATATATATATATATATATATATATATATATCTGTGTGTTTGCGTGTATGTGTGTGTGTGTGGATGCCGTGTATTTGTAATATTTTGCTATCTTATTATGGTCTATTTGCCTGGAAGGTGACTTCATGAAGTTATCGGTCTGGAGAACACGTTACGATAGAGAGGCACCTTTGGAAGTGCCTGTAAACCATAGCTCGAAGTTACAAGACATCGTAACCAAAGGTTTTGCAATCCATACTTTGTTCATATTGCTTTTCAACATAGAAAACGCACTCTGTTTCATATACTTTAAGGTTCGTTCAGTATATTCTCCCTATAAACCACAGTTGGTCTGGACAAAGGTGGGCCGAATCAGGCGTTTCCAATGGAAATTAATTGGCCACACTGCTACACTGATCGGATACGAGTGTATATATATATATATATATATATATATATATATATATATATATATATATATTACGAAAATTAACGAATTGTTATAAACAACAGACAATTTGAAATTATTTTTTGAACATTATTTTTGATTGATATTTGTATTTAAGAAGATATGGTGTTTATAATTAAACAGTATATATATTTATTTCTACCAGCTTGATTATTTACGATAAACTTTTTTACCATATGGCAAATGACCTATATTTTCGTAACCAAAATATATAAAATATAATCAGGCCGGTAGAAATAAATATATATATATATATATATATATATATATATATATACTGTTTGATTATAAACAGAATATTTATTTAAATACGAGTATCGATAAAAAATATCGTTCAATCAAATAATTTCATATATATATATATATATATATATATATATATATATTTTTTTTTTTTTTTAACAAAACTTGGTTATAAATAACCGACAATTTTAAATTAATTGTTTGAACATATTTAAGTAGATATTCTGTTTTTTTATTTAAACAGTATTATATATTTATATCTACTGGCTTGATTATTTACGATAAATTGTTAGTACGAAAATGTATGCCATTCGGCAGGATCCAAACATGCGACCCCTATCTACATAGGGGAAGTTATCATTTGATCTGGCAACGTTTTAGACCGCTCGACCACGAATGACTTCCCCTATGTTGATAGGGGTCGCAGGTTCGGTCCCTGCCGAATGGCACACATTTTCGTAATAACAATGTATCGTAAATAATCTGGCCAGTAGATATAAATATATAATACTGTTTAAATGAAAAAAAAACACAGAATTGATTATAAACAGAATATCTAGTTAAATACGAGTATCGATAAAAAATAATGTTCAAACATATATATATAAGGTAGATTGAAAATTTCAAAATTCTGAAATCATATTTTTATAGTAATAAAATATAGTATCTTTACTTAGAATTAACGAATTAAAAATACTTTGAAACTTGTATCTTAGAGTACTAAAATTGGTTTGAGAAAATGACATTTTATATGAAATATGCAATTTTCAAAATTTCCTATTTTTTTAAAATTCATGGTGTTTCTGATCTAATAATGGTATAAATGCTTACTGATTATATTTGTTAATAATTATAATCTTTATTCATTGAAGTTAACAAATTTATTCTGTTTCAATTTTCATTTTTTTGTCTAAAGATATATGTTGCTCGAATACATGCATCTAGATTATTTTGTTCACACACGGAGGAGACACTTTACTTGCTGCCTTTACACGACGTTCAGCGGCTTTGGTTCGACAAGGCAGTCCAAAAAGTGTTAGAGTTCTACCCTCTTCCCGCAATTCCTCAATGTAAAATTCATGGTTAAGCGGAGTTCAGTATATGATTATAAATCTGCCAAAGAAATCAGAGAAAAAATAATCAGAAAATAAAAATTGATTGTTGGTAATCTGACTGATAGAACTGTATTGTCTCGTTCTTTATGGCTTAAAAAATTGCCCATTATCAAATTTTCCCACAAATTTCTGTTCATCAGAGAGCATAGAAACGATATTCGGGATGAAGAAAATATGTATATCTTAGAAGTACAACGTGTACTGTTTGTTTTATCATTGTTCAAGAATTTATATCTCTGTATCCTTTTGAGAAGATGAGGAGCTACAAAACCAAGTGACTAATATCGATTAATATCAAAGCATGAAGGTGCATATTCTTTTGAGATGTTGTTTTAAACTTTACATCTGGTTCTTATGAACATAGAGACGTATTTTTCGTTTTTCCGTTGTCACCCATCGTGAATTTCCTGTTTTCTTTTCAGCCAAGACATCTGGGACTTTGCATTTGTCAATAGCTCAAAATATATAAAGAGGATATATTAATTTCGTGGTGAATTCAATATCAATGCCTTGAAACTCATATATGAAATAATGTTTTTCCAACTTTCTCACTTATGAATGTTCACATTATGATAGTGTTTCTCCTGCATTACCAAAAATGTCTTCGAGTGCCTGTAGTTTTTCCATCCAGATATTTAAAGATGTGACGCAAATGAATAAGACAAATTATCCTCGTGATGGTTTTTGCATTTCCTTCTCCACTAGTCTAGTTATTTCTCCTGAATAATTAGTATTTCTGGCACTTCAATGACATCTCCGACAAAGAACGTTTTCATTAGATATCCTTTCTATATAGCAGACGTCTAGTGTTAATTAAAAATATTTTTTAATGTCACAATTTTCTGGTGCAACACGTGCAATATATATGGAATGTGTTCTTGTTGTGATTGCTCCTGCTCTTTGTCTCCTGACTCTGAATCATCTGTTGAAATATAAAGAGATTAAATTAGAAAATTAGTAGTTGATTTCTTTGACATTTTCATTTTCTATCTTCACGTTATCGTATTGTTTTAGTTTCTCCTAGATCAATGTTTCCTATGATAATTTTCCTAGCAGACCTTTGATCCAACAGAGATTTACGTTTCTTCAGAGAAACATTTTCCTCCTTTTTGCAGGAATATTTCATCAACCAATATCTTTGCAGGAACATTTCATCAACCAATATCTTTGCAGGAGAATATGTCGAACAAACGATAGGAATCGTTTTAAAATCGCCTTAATTTTTTATTATATATCTCATTATTCTTATTTAAGTTTCTCGTATGATTTCAAGAGCTCTCTGTATTTTAGCTTTTATGTCTGCAACCTTTGTTTGAAGAGAGTCAAATATAGAGTTGGAAGACGTGCTGAATACCATATTATTATGAGAGTGTTGCAAACCTTAGGTGCAATGTAAGAAAAATGAGGCGCTTACTGGTTTTTCTCCATAAGAGTTCCAGTTTATTTAACAAATAAAATTTCATGACATCATTATAGGGGAGTAATGCATTCATTTTCAGAAGTTGTGGGGATCTAAAGTTAGAAAGCATAGAATATTGAATTTCTGGACTAGTCAGTCAGTCAGTAAAATGCCATACGTGAAACACGCTTGGGCGATCATGTCTCGAAAGAGACATGACTGACTGGGCAGAAGATTATACCACAGTAGGTTGCCATTGCATTCTGCGGTAGACTGGTTGCCTGACGAGGCTATAGAACCCAATCTGTCCTGTTATTTAACTCATAACTGGAAGGAAGAAACGGATTATTACCTTTCCCAAGGGTATTTGCGCGTAAGTGAATGCAATAAATTCAACTGGAATTCCAACTCGGCTCCCCAATTTCTCGTTCCGAGCCGATATCCACTGCACCACAACGCACATCTGGACTTGTAGTCATCCTGTAAAACGACTTTTAAATTTAAAATTGAAGTTTCAGTATTCACTAACAAACACTAATTTGCTGGTCTTTCTGGTGCACTGCTCTACAAATTTTGTATCTAACATTTTTATTGTTATCAAGAACGTCCTCTAAACGCTGACCACGCCTATTATGAATTATGTTTAGCACTTAAGTCTATTATCATGAAAAATATTCTCCCTTCCCTTTATTAAGTTTGCTCTAAAAGCGAGGAATCAAAAAATCGGGTTCTTTAGATATTGGCTAGATATAGGTCATGCCATCCAAGATACTATTTGCCTTAACAGTATCAGCATTAGAGAGTCATATCACTATTTTGGCTAGGCACACAAGTTCAAATATTATTTGAGAATGTATATTTTAAGTAGAAACAACGAATTCAGGGGGAAAATAAACATTTTAAATAAGTGTTGAGAGACAGAAATTAATATTCAAAGCTGATTGTCAGACTGGCTTGCTCTCCGCCAATATGTTGTTACATTACAATTAGCACACAAACATTATCAATGTAAAAATAAAGAAAAGTTTGAAAATTGCATATTTAAAATGTCAATTTATCAAACTATTTACGGCAGCCCAATATATTAATCCCGCTTGATAATATTTTGAATCTGGTAATTCTAAGTAAAGACAATCTTTTATTACTTTTAGAAATATGGTTTCAGAATTTTCATTTTTTCACTATTTCCTAATATTTGTATATATATATATATATATATATGTGTGTGTGTGTGTGTGTGTGTGTGTGTGTGTGTATGTGTGTGTGTGTGTGATTAAATATAAAAGAACGAAGAATAAAATTGCATCGTTCAAAAAAATTAATTGAAATCAGATATCAATATGAAGATAGAACAATGAATATTTATTATTTAACTGTTACATTAAAACATTTATGTAACAATTACAAAATGTACAATATTTAATGTCAAAACAAATTTGGGAAGTCATGTAGTGATTCCTTTCATGTTCTTATGTAAGAGTTGAATAATATATATGTGTGTGCATATCTAAACTTATTTATAAATGGAACTTTGTCTCTGTGTGTGTATGTGTCTGTGTGTATGTGTGTCCGTTTCCTATAGACTCCGAAACGCCTGAACCGATTTTCTTGAAAATTTACACAGTTGTACTATAAGCGTCTGCGAATTGTTCTTAGCTAGGTTTTGTGTCGAGGTACCCCCGATAAATATCGAAAATCGGTAATCGAAAAAATAGGTTTATAGAAGGAGTCGTGCGATTTTAATCAAATTTGATACACTCATAGACAAATACATAAGAAACGATATTCAGAAGTTTCAAGGTTGCATTTCTTACAATAGCGCTGAAAATCGATAATATATATATATATATATATATATATATATATATATATATATATATATAAGCCAAGGTGTTTGTGTCCGTCTGTTTATCTGTCTGTATGTATTTATACAAATCCACAATTTGTATCCGATTCTCATCAAACTTCACACAAATATTCTTTACGCTGAGGACCATGGATTAGTTTAAAGCTTTCATTACACTCAAGCAACGCCGGGTTATACTGCTAGTGAATGTATACATGTGTATATCCACTAGTGTATATGTGCATATTTCTAGGTATGAGTATATGTATGTATGTGTATATGTATGTATATGCGCTGAGATATATATATATATATATATATATATATATATATATATGCTTTAGTTATGCCACACATATTGGTTAAACTGCTCATTAGCAAAGTTAGATCGTTTTAAATCTTGTAGTGAACATTGTAGATAACACCCAGATGTGATAATCTGATCAAATAAATATGAATTTATCTTAATGAAATTAAAAATAATCAAACGTTCTCTAATATCATTATTATTCTACAATTTGGACGTCTGGATAGCCAAAAAAGAAAATTCCACATTTGAATTTCAAGGATTGCCTGTGAGATAATATGAGAGCTCATAGTTAAGCGTTTGTGAAAAACTTTTTAAAACCACTGATTTAAATAATGCAGTATCATGCTTGAATAAAAATCTTAACAAATGTAGATGAAACAGATAAAAGTAATGATTTATTTAAAAATATTTAAAAAAAACATTAGATTCGACAGAAGCGTAGATACTACTCTACAATGAGCAAAACTATGTATCAACTGTAGCGAAAACCTCATGAGAAACTACTGTATATACATTCATATTCCTATCCCCCTCACTATCAATTATCACGCATATACAACTATAAATTTACGGCAGGTTTCTTATAATTATTCCACTGAAACCACCTTCAACGATGGAAGACCATATAGCGTATGTCATTTCTGGCTATGCACACAAAAGAGCAAAAATGTATACCATGCCATCGTAAAATCAGCCAAAAAACAAGAAAACGTAACTAAAAGAGCCTGAAAACAAAGAAACTACAACAAACAATTTGTTTACAAACAATAAATACGCACTACTGCACAAAGCTTTCTAGTCATAACTGGGAGATTTAAAAAAAAAACAAATCCCACTATAAACACCATGGATAAATGGAAAATTTCTTAAACCTTCAAGAAATTCAAAAACAGTAAATTCTGTCAAGAGAAAATAATACATAGCTATAATTAACTTAGAAGACCAACACATCAACTAAATAAAAGATCATCATTGAAAATGCATGTATGATATATAGTTTTCAAAATGTAAAAAATAAATATTGTAAGACAAAATGAATAAGAATAAATAACAATAGACAACAATGATTAAATAAATTAACGCAGGCCAGTAAGTAGGAAAATAAATCAAATAATAACAAATCAAAAATGAGCATCTAATCTTATTTATAAATGGAACTTTGTGTGTGTGTGTGTGTGTGTCAGTTACCTGTAGAATTCAAAACGGCTGAACCGATTTTCTTGCAAATTTGCACAGTTGTAATATAAGCATCTGCGAGTGTTCTTAGGTAGGTTTTGTGTCGACGTACCCCCGATAAATATCGAAAATCGATAATTGAAAAAATCGGGTTATAGAAGGATTGGTCCGATTTTAATCAAATGTGATACACTCATAGACAAAGACATAAGAAACGATATTCAGAAGTTTCAAGGTTGCAGTTCTTACAATAGTGCAGAAAATAGATAATATATCTATATATAAAAGGCAGGATGTTTGTGTATCTATTTATCTGCCTGTATAACTGTATTTTTTCAGCTCTTTTATTCTAGTTTTTACTTCGAGTTTGACTCTAAGTAGGTATAATTGTAGTTCTTAGTCTCAGCCATGATACCATTTACTCAGAGGACTTACCTAGCCTTCGAAATTCAGTTTATAACGAAAAAAGCTATTTGATATCGATACCAGGAAATCAGAATTTGATTTACATCCATTCATTTTTCTGTCAGTCTACGGTTTCGTTTTAACTGGAAACAACTTTTGCTTTTTAGTCTTTTGTGCCAACGTCCCAAGATTCTGAGCTCCAGGACCATGGATTAGGTTTAAAGCTTTCATTAAACCCGAGCAACGCCGGGATATACTGCTAGTATTAACATAAGTAAACGTAATAATAACCTGTAACAATCAAATAAACATTAATAATGAAATAAATAATAACAAACAACACAATAAATAACCAAAAACTGAATTCGGATCAACAATTATGCCTCCTCAGTAGCCCCCAGCATAATTCGGAACATCCACCAAAATAATCGTGACCAGTGGCCAGTTGAATATATCGTTAAACTGCACGCTTTCACGGATAATCCCATAGGTAAATGTAAAATGGACATTCACATCATATTCGAACGCAAAAGTCAGACTATCTATATATCTATCTATCTATATATTTTTTTTCTTTCAAATAAAACTCCAAAAATTACATCACGTTGAAATAGCAGGTACAGAAATTAAAATTATTTTAGCAGCTAGGAAATCAGTTATTACCTTCGATCATTCTACCCGGACAAATGTCCCTATGATAATTTTTACGTACCTATGTGGGTATATGATTCAGCCCAGATTGTTGATCTTCTTGGAATTTATATACTATATATCTGAAGTACATTTTAGTCTCTAAACAAATAGGATCATATGTGCATGATAGACTTCTGCTCATCCCTGATAGTAATGGACGTTTAATAAATAGAATCCCTAAGATAATCATTAGAGCCTTTAAATTACTTGGCTTTAAAACTGAAGCCTACTCCAATCTAAGAATTGTAAACTATTTAGACATTACCCTTAATCTACATGACGTCTCCCACCAGCTTTATCTCAAAAACAATAATACCACGAGTTATATTAATATATATTCCAATCACCCAAAAACTATTTTACAGCAAATACCCATTATTATAAACACACAGATTAGCCGATTATAAAAAAAATCTCAAAATTGTCAATGAAAACAAAAAAGTATTAAACAAGACCGCCCAGGAGAGCGGTTTCATGAATAAATTGGTAAATGAAAAACAATTATTACACCTGAACCATCTAATACTAAAATAAACGTAGAAAAAGTAAAGTAAAATGGTTTAACCACCACCATTAATATACGGAACAATTTTATTAAACTATTAAAGAAAAACTTCAACACCTACAAACTACTATACAAACTTTTCAATAGAAAAACTTTCAAAATTAGCTCTTGCTGCACTCATTTTATGGACAGTATTATAAATTTCCCATAACAATCACATTTTAAAAATGTTTAGATAATATCAACACAAAAGCAGGGTTGTTCATTACACAATCTCCCAATTACTAATGATTTTATAATTGAGAAAACCTTTCCAATACTTCTATACCTGGAGAGATTGTGTGGTAAACCATTGTTCTATACTTTGTAGGAATTCGTCTTGATCTAGCGTCTCGGCTTCAATTACATTTCCACCGCTGTGACGTTGGCTTCCTGTGACTTTTCTATAAATAATTTTATTGTAATCTTTCTAATGAACTCTTTGTGTAGTAAGTTGACTTTTTGAATTGAAGCGCAATACTGAACCATTTGTCATTCAATTTATAAACTAAGACTTTCAAATTAAATATTACAGTATAAAAATGAAATAAAAGTGAATTCTAATAAAAAATGACGTTCAATTTAAAACAAACTTATTCAATTTAAAGAATAAATATACAATTCTGTAACTCTAATTTACTTATGCTATTACGTCAGCACTATATATTTTAAAAGTACATGTTTGCTTTTCCTGTGTTCATTCTTTGGCAATTGCGAATTTAATTTAGTCATCAGTTTTGATGACATTTTTATCAATAAAAATATTGAATT
This sequence comes from Ascarosepion bandense, assembly GCA_037127315.1. Taxonomy (NCBI): domain Eukaryota; kingdom Metazoa; phylum Mollusca; class Cephalopoda; order Sepiida; family Sepiidae; genus Ascarosepion; species Ascarosepion bandense. Next base: position 468,431 of record JBBBDQ010001673.1, read on the forward strand.
GTTTTAAGTTGAATGGCTTATAATTTAATTTTAATGCAGTAATAATTAATTTGAATACCTTAGATTTTAAATTGAAGAAAATGTTATTTTTATTTTAATACAACAATATTTAGTTTGAATGCATTATTTTTTAAATTGAATCGCAAATTTTGTAGACCGGAGACGAGGTGTCACCAGTGGGCAGTTGAGTTGTAGAAAAGTTCCTTTTCACGTAGTTATCGCTGTAGAATTCTCTTATTCTTCCATACTTTCCAGCCAACATCATTCTTTCCAATTTTAAGTGCACTGACAATCACTATCTACTGTCATTCTTCCTAATTTCTCTTCTTTTGTTTTTGCTCCTATGTAATTTTTATCTTTCTAATTCTACACCCATATGTCTTAGTGTGCTTTACAACCCCGCCAGGTTTCAACCCGATTAATTTATATATCTCTCCCTATCCACAACTATAACCAGATGAAATTAAACAAACAAAACAGCAAGCCGAAACCAGCTAGTCATAAATCGCCCAAACATATCTGCGTTTCCTTCACAAACATACGAGGTATTCGCAGTAACTTTAATAGTGTAGAATCATTCCTTCTAACTAAGTCACCCGATATCTTAGCTATATGTGAGACTAACCTTGACCCTTCTATCCCCTCTTCGGAGCTGTTCGGTCCTGGTTACCTTCCCATCTTCAGGAAGGACTCCAATGTCCATATGCATGGGCTTGGTGTATATGTCAGCGAACAACTTCCCCTAGCCAGAGTCACATCTGTTGAATCCCTTGATCATTCCTTCATGTGCTTCCGCCTCTCACTTCTAAGCTCGGTTAGCTATCTCTTCTTCCTCTACCGCTCTCCCTCCTCCTTTGACTGTACGGTACTTGATTGCATCTCTACTAATATCGACAGGGCCATTTCTTCTCACCCATCTGCCCATATATTTGTGTTTGGCGATTTTAACGCCCACCACACACTAAGTGGCTTGAAAACTCGGCCACCGACCTTGCTGGGATTCGCACCATATATTTTTCAATAACCCAAGCTCTAACGCAAGTGGTGGACTTCCCCATGCGTTTCTCTAAAAACCCTAACGGAAGGGACTCTTTACTCGACCTTTGCTTTACCTCCATCCCAGACTCCTGCACTACCAGGCAACTCTGCCCCCTCGGAAAATCTGACCACGCCGTAGTCTCCGTCAACATCTCAGTCCGCACTAACTACACCCAAGAAAATCAGACCAGCAGAATATCATACTGCTACCAAAGAGATGACTGGGACTCGTTCAGAGACTTCCTCTGCGACGTCCCCTGGAACAACGTCTTCCATCTTCCTGTCGAAAACTGTGCCTCCGAGGTCTCCTCTTGGGTTAAGGCTGGCATCGATGCTTTTATCCCAGCCAGGAAATTCTAACTAAAACCAAATTCGCCCCCCTGGTTCTCACCCGCTTGCTCGGTCGCCATTGCCCACCGGAACCATTTCTTCCGGCTCTATCGAAGCTGCTCGTCGAACCAAAACAGGCGCCCTTTCACCTCAGCACGGAACAAGTGTAACAACGTACTGAACGAAGCTAAGAGGGCGTTTGCTACCAGAATTAGGCAACGCATAGCATCCTCTAAGTTTGGTTCCAAAGATTACTGGCGTCTCTGCAAAAGCGTGCTCAGCAGGAACAAGACTTCAATACCCCCACTAATCAATGATATTGAAGTTCTCACCTACCCAGCGGACAAGGCTGAATGCTTTGCCCGTAGATTCTCAACCAATTCGACACTGAACTCGTTAGGAATACCTACACCAGACTTCCCACCCAGAACTAAGGCTCAAGTAAATAAATTCCACATTACACCCTCGCTGGTCGCCAAGATAATTGCACAACTTGACCCTCACAAAGCAAGCGGCGGTGACGGAATCCCAGTCATAGTACTGAAGAAATGTGCCCCAGAACTCTCCTCTGTCCTCTCTAAACTCTATAACCTCTGCCTATCTGCTTCCTGCTTTACTGCCTGTTGGAAGTCCTCCTGCGTAGTTCCTATATTTAAGAATTCTGGCGAACCCTCAGACCCCGCCAATTACCGTCCTATTAGTTTCCTTCCAATCTTTGGCAAAGTATTCGAAGCCATTATAAACGCCAAGGTGATTCAGCATCTCACGGCCAAGAGGCTTCTCTCTGACAAATAGTACGGGTTTCGCTTCACCAGGTCTACTGCTGATATGCTAACGACCATTACCGAGTACATATACCAGGCACTCGACAAGAATGGTGAAGCCCGAACCGTTGCCTTGGATATCTCCAAAGCATTCGACAGGTTCTTGCATGCTGGCCTCTTGTGCAAACTGCGAAGCTACGGGATAACTGGACATCTGTTTGACCTCATCCAGTCTTTCCTCTCTAACCGCACATTGAAGGTGGTATTAAATGGGCATGCCTCCCAAAACTACCATACGAACGCGGGCGTCCCTCAAGGTTCTATCCTAGGTCCCACGCTCTTTCTGATCTACATTAATGATCTCCCCGACACCATTAGATCCCAAGTTGGCATGTATGCCGATGACACAACAATCTATTCTCGCATCTATCAAAAACCAGGTGTGGACGACAAAGTGAACCTCGCTACCGTACTTGAAAGTGACCTCCAATCCGTAGTGGCCTGGGAAATGGCTGGTAAATTTCAATGCCTCTAAAACGAAGCTGTTATCAAATAACCACCATAGACAATCGTATCTACCTCCCATTAGCATGGGACAGGTTAGCCTCCCAGAGAGTAAAATACTACGCCTCCTTGGCCTTACCCTTTCGGCGGACCTCAAATGGAATGACTATATCGAATCCATTGCCAAATCAGCTGCTATGAAAGTTGGCTCTCTGTGCAGGGCCCGGAAGTTTTTCCCACCTGAATCTATTCTGCACATATACAAATCTACCATCCCCCCGTGTATAGAATATTGCTGCCATATCTGGTCGGGTGACCCTGCTGCTCACCTTGGGCTTCTTCACAAAATACAAAGGAGGATCTGTAACGTGGTTGATACTGACTTGGCAGACCGGCTGTAACCACTCTTTCACCGGCGTGATGTGGTTTCCCTGTGCCCCTTCTACAAGAACTTTCATGGTTCTGCTCCGATGAGCTTAGATCACTGGTGCCGCCTAAGCATGAAGATACTAGATTAGCAACTAGGTCCCACCCTTTTACAGTTAAACAAATAAGATGTAACCGTAAATTATACTCCAACAGCTTCTTTTCTCGCGCTTCCCGCCTGTGGAACTCCCTTCCACAAGTCTGCTTTCCCGACAGCTACAATCTCCAGGTGTTTAAATGTAGGGTCAATAGACATCTTCTATCACACTAACTCCCAATTATTCTCAGAACACTCTCATCTACCCAACCCTCATTCTCTGTATCCTTACCCGCCTATCACCCACCCTCTGACATTTCCTATATTTAATCATCCTTTCTCAACTATATGTAGCCCCCTGCGCAGTAGTGGCAGTGACATGCCTTGCTCGGGGAGAAACGCTTATATATATAATTCTGTCAAGATTATCAATAATTAAACTACAACTAAGAACGCCCACTGGGAACTAACCCAAAGGAAAAAGAAGGGGAAGAAAAAAGAAACAAACGAAATACTTGAAAAAAAGTCAAGCATTTGTGAGAAATAAAAAAGAATCCAAGACGAAAACCTTAACAATAAATTTTCACTGACGAGCTGTTAGGCGAAACCGTGGTAGGTTGTTGGCTCCCCCTTAGATTTTCGTACTATATGTATATATATATATATATATATATATATATATATATATATATATATGTGTGTGTGTGTGTGTGTGTGTGTGTGTTTACGCGTGTATGTGCATATGTGTGCATGTGTTCTTATATATTTATATATAGAATCAACAATGGTAGAATTTAACCATTATAAAAAACATCTTTTATGCTTCATTCATTGTTTTACAGCGCATGCACATGCCTTCATTGGGGGCACTTCAATTTTGTTTCATGGTTAGCAAGGTTGACTTGATAGAACCATTAAAATTGAATAGTGAGTTCGATACTCACTGGGTGTCGCATACGTTTCGCTTTGTGCCACATCTCAACTTTGCTTAAATTGTCACTCATGTCTTCGGAAAAATTATCATTGTTCGCATTTATATATTATTTGTAATCTTTCACAAAACGTAAGCAAGATTCTAAATATTAGAAGTTATTTTTTATTACTTTTTTCGTGGAGACATATATTATATTGACTATTATATTTACTCGTTTAAAATCCTTCGAAAAATGACGTTTCTAAAATTATGAAATTGACAGGTCACCTTCAAATAAATCTCATCTCCCTACCATACAGAATTTCTCGAAATTTCAGGAAACTCATCTATTAACACTGATGCGTTTTTGGTTAGCATTTTTTGCACTAAATTCAGAAAGACAATAATCTTTAAAAATATTATAAAATGAAAAACTAAGAGAAAAAGTTTAACAAGTTTAAAACTAAATAGGATTATTAATTGAATATCATCGGAGCAATTGCTTCACAAAAATTAACCACATTGGTGTCACTGACAAAATAATTCGGGATTTATTTCGAGAAGTTTTTTAAAATGAAAGTAGCTTTCTGTAAACGACAATTGAATTTTAACACCGAATGCATACAATCAAAACATTCATCTTTTTTCTTTTTTATCTTTACGGATTAAGTAATATCTGCTACAGCACAGTTTTCTCGTGTCAATATCGCCATTAGAATCAAGCTTTTATTGATATTATATAAATACGCTAATGTTAAACAAACTAAGACAACCTATTTACTAAAATACTGATATTCTGTATACCATTATTGTTTTATTCACCAGACGAAGTACGTATACGACGTGATCTACAGGGTTTTTCTCGGATTTCTTAAATGGGTTTGAATAATTAATGCTTTTGACACTGTCACATAGCTACAGAAATGTAATAAAATCTGTTGAGTCTGGTGGTCTTTGTAGAAATGTCCTTCTAATCCGATACGACCCGTGCATTAAGACCATGTATATTGTTCTACTGGATTATTACACAGACAATTAAAATATTTCTCTCTGTAATACAATGATAATCGAGGCACAAGATACAATAAATGTTAGCTGCCAGTAATTCTATGCGGAATGTTAGCTAAATTTCCTTCCGCGTTCCCCAGTTTGGGAATTCGATCTCACACAAATAGAAGGGTAAAGTACTTGGTCTGGATAATGTTCTGCAGGAAAATATTGAAAACTATCAGTTACGTTAATTTATTCGGATATACCACCCGCAGAGTGAAATCGAGAGAGAGGGAGAGAGAGAGAGGGAGAGAGAGCTTTTTTTATTTAATTACGCGTTAATATTCTTGGGATAGTATTAATCTATCTCTTCTCCCTCCAGCTATTGGTGGAATTGCTGGAAATTTGGTTTATAAAGTCTTGGTTGACAACCAGCCTACTGTTAAAAAAATTGGCAAACTAATGCGGGAAACTTTTTTGCCGGTTTTGTCGAAGATCAAAACAGATATGATTGCCCAAGCGTGTATGGCATTTTACTGACTGAAGTTACGAAAACATAAAATAATATTTATTTTGAAGCCATTTTTAACAATTGGAAAATCAGCTAAATGTGCGCAGACTTCACTCTATAGCCTTGAATGTTACGAAAAAATATCAATATAAAGTCACTTATAACTTGTTAAATGTTTCCTAAAAGTCTTCGTTTGTTAATTTTTAAACTTGGAAATAACAAAAAGACGATGAGATAGGACATTTAAAACCAAAAATATAGTTTTAGGGCTTGTTTCTTTGTTTTTAAACGTTTCTTAAACCTGTTTCCACAAGCCTATTTTTGATAAAAAACAATGTTATTTTCAAGTAAATAATATGTATATATTACCTTGTTCGCTAAAACTACATAAGATTTTTTAAATTTAGAGAGTTCTTCTCTACTAGTTACCAACCAGCACTAAAGTATCCAGTAAACTCAGCTATAAAAATTATATCTAGAAGAAGAAATGAAAATCATTACAATGGAATGTGTACAGTACACAAATTGTTTCGTATAAATTCGGTTATACGCTGGTATTATTTTTTCATATCAGTATTACTTCAGTGAATAATCAGTTTGTTTTTCTTCCCTTAAATGTGATATTTCTCATATCAGAATGATAAAGCACAGTGTTCTAATATTATTCCGATCCTAACAGAGCAATTGTAGCAAGTTATAAATCCGTATGTACATGGTATAAGTTCGAGTTCCTCAGTTTCAAATTTAAAATACAGTTTTGTTATATGAACCTTTATAGTGCATAGTTGAACAACGAATATATTTTCCAAGTTGCTAATTGGCGGTAAATTAGGGAATTCTGGGTGCTACACATTAAAAAAACTTTTATATTTACCGAATTAACTATTATTTTTATTGAGCTCCCGTTAAATCATTTTCTATTATTCTTTAAAAATTTTAACCATTACACTATAGGGAAGGCAGTAATGCCACTAAGAGTGAAGATTTTACTGAATGTTAAAAAATAAGAAAAGAAGCAATATCATTAAGGATTTAAATTTGATTTTATTTGATTAAAACCAAAATAAATTATGATTTTAATCCAAGAATAAATGTACATTCGATGTACAAATATACCTGCTTTTTTGTATTACTTAACATTGTTTTCATTTAATCTAATCATATGATTCTTTAGCTTTATTGAAAATAATAACTTGTCGCCAAGAATAGCTTAGTTAACATAACTATTCATAGCGCTTTCATTCTGTAGGAAAATGGAAAATATTCACTAACTCTTTGTCAAATAACCCTATTTGTCGTACTCTATATTCAAAATGGGAGAACGCTTTGAGTTTTAGGCTCCTCATGTAGCGTACAAAACACTGTGAAAAATGCAGACGATTGTTATAAATTAGAAATATTAAAAATGTATGCAGTGCCTAGAAAAATGAATCTGATTATTATTTTTTTCTTAAATGAAAAATTTCACCTGTTCTAAAAAACCATAATCACGATTTTTAAGATTAGTAATCTGATGGCTTCGAATTCCAGCTGAATTAATTGCTTTCACTTACGCGCAAATACCCTTAGGAAAGGTATTAATCCGTCTCTTCCCTCCAGTTATGGGTTAAATAACAGGACAGATTGGGTTCTATAGCCTTGGTCGACAACCAGTCTACCACAGAAAGCAATGGCAACCTACTGTGGGATAATCTTCTGCCCAGTCAGTCATGTCTCTTTTGAGACACGATCGCCCAAGCGTGTATCACGTATGGCACTTAACTGACTGACTGACTGAATCTGATGGCTACTTGTGCCTCAGGGCAAAGAGGCACGCATGCAATATTTGAATATTTTGCCTATTCCGCCGTATCTTTTTTCGGGAAAGGCAGTACAGGTGGTACAAGAGGAAATTAATATGAAGCTTATTTTTTTTTAATTTTCAGAGAAGATTCCCCTTCTAAACCTAGCGCTAGGGTCAGATGTTCGAACTCAATTTATCAGTGCAAGCATCTAGACATTTGGGATTCAATCGAAAGTAAAGCAAATACATGAATACCGATGTTAAAATATAAGTTTTCAATCTAGTAGACAAGGAATGTGTACTTATCTCAGTTTAAAATAATTTATATACCACACTACCATGTATTGACTTGTTCTTCAAAAAGTAAACCTGAATATCGACTAAACTCGTTGTATTTTCGTGACACTTTCAGACAAATAGTGAATTAAGATATATTAAGAAGTGGTGCTCGCTGTGGTGAGTGGTAAAAACGCTCACTTTCGAATTACAAAACTCATGTTCAATGCTCCTATGTTATTTTTCAGGGACGGAACTTCTTGATATCATCGGCCTGTGGAGATCATCGAAGAGCGTGGCAACATTTTAAAATGTCCAACTATACCAACTGATGAGCGACTCATTGCGAGTGATGTTAGGTAGACTTCTGGATTAGGAGATCATGGATAATTATCTTAGCAAAACGAAATGTCCTCATGACCACGGGTTTGGTCACACTAGGCTTGTTCAAACTGATGAAAATTGAGTAGAAACGCTCTCCCCCAATAACTGTAACCAAGATACATTCAGTGTTTGTGCAATATAAACAAATGTAGGGAGCAATGAGTGTTGAAACAGCACACATCTTTCTGAGCTGGTGTCCTCAACAGCCGCGAAAACAGACGTGTATACATAGAAACAAATAAACGACCATTAGTATTTGCTTTAAATTTCTTCCAATCACTGAGTCAAAAAGGTTTTAAGAAAGTGAAAGCTTGAAAATATTATTCCGTTAAACATTGTTATCTTGAGTAATGTTACTTTTTTCTGCTATGTACAACTGAAATATATATGCCGAAATTCTATATCTTATCATTTAACTTGATCTGGATTCTGCCATATCTGGTAAATATCTAACTGTATATAATCGTTTGTGTCTTTTAGTGAGACAAAAAAAAATTAAATTTAGACAATTTGATAATGTAATCAGTCATATATTTACTGTTTATGCTCGTTAATTAAACTCAACAAAAACTTATTTGCTAATTACATTGTGGAGCATCGACGTAAGAGATAAATATATATATAAAAACTATGAAATTATTAAAAAGAAATTAATATTTCCAACAGCTATAAATTACTCGTAATCAAGAGTCAAATATATAGAGAGATGAATGAGAGCGATATAAAAGTTGTTTAATACGTCAGTTCTTCTTCTGTGTGCCTTATCCTTTCAGGACGTAGGCGATCATGGACTTCAACGTCTCCCTATCCCTGGTGGTTCTTAGCAAGCTTTTTCCTGTTATACCACGCAACCCCTGTTCTGCCATCCACCCTCTCAGGCCAGTCAAGTACATTACACGCTGTTTTCCCCTGTTTCTATCTGGCCTGTTTGTATCAAATTTTTTAAGACCTTCTTCCTCATTGCATGTCCCAGAAACGTTAGCTATCTCTTCCTGATACTCAGTATTAATTTTCATTTTCGTTTTCATCCTTTCCAAAACCTTATCATTGCTCACATGCTCGATCCATGATATCCGCAGGATCCTTCTGTAAAACAACATTCCAGCTGTCTCAAGTTTTTCTTTTATCTTCGATGATATTGTCCAGCATTCACTGCCATATTGAAGAACTGACCTTACATAGTAATCCGGTACTCTCTTTTTGGTTTCTAGTGAAATTTCCCTATCTCTTAATGCTCTACTCAGCTTCTAGAATGCGTCCTTCGTCATGCCAATTCGCCTTCGGAAGAGGTCTTCTTCCCGGTTGTAGTTTATCGTCATACCCAGGACGTCAGTTAGTTAATTATAAATAAGCATTTATTGAGAAATTAATTATTCACACTTCTAGTAATCTCTTTTGGTTAAACGATTTATGCCTCCATTATATATCAAACGTTATACATTAGTATTTCAATTAAAGAATCATTTACTACGTGTCGGCATTATTATTATTATTATTATTATTATTATTATTATTATTATTATTACGTCATTTTTCATCATATTTCTATTTCTGCTATGGTCGCACTAACAACCAAGTCTGCAGAAAGACCTATAGCAGGTCGTGGCGTGTTGTTATGGCTCCATTTCATGTTTTTTCTATCTCCCCTATCATCCCTAGCGTTACATAAACTAAGTTTTCCTTAGTGTGTGGGCCGTATTTAATAAGACATTTTTTGTATATCTCTTAAGACGGGGTTTCCAGGGATTCCTTCAATGTGTTGTTTTGGTCCATTTTTTTATCATTCCAAGTGCCCCTACTATCACTGGTACTATTCTTGTTTTCAATTTCCACATTTGTTTTATTTCAATTTCCATGTCTTTATATTTTGACAGTTTTTAGAATTCCTTGGTTGCTAGGTTACAATCCGCTAGAGCAGCCATATCAATTAATAAAAAAGTTTTTACTTTCTGGTTTGTAACAATCATGTCCGGCCTATTTGAATTTAATTCTTCTGTCTGTGTAATGTTGTAGTCCCATAGAATGGTGACATCTTCTATTTCTGTATTTTTCGGTGCTGGCTGATGTTCAAACCAGTGTTTGTTTACAGATTTTTCATAGTGTTTGCACATTATACAATGTAAATATTGCCCCACTCTAACGTGACGATATATATATTCATTTGGAGCAAGTACAGAACAATCTGAGATTAGATGGTCTATTGTTTCTTGGTGTTTATCACAGATCCTGCATTTTGGATCCACATTATTATGTATAATATTTGCCTGAAAGATTCTAGTGAAAAGATATTGGACTTGCGCTGCAAGAATAAAGCCTTCATTCTCAGACTTTAATCCAAATGCACGTAACCATCGATGAGTATTAACTTTATCAACGTTTGATTTATTTGCACGTTCTGGATATTGGTCATGCATAGGTTGGTCTTATCTTTGGATTTCATTTTCATATTTTGTACGCAATAGTTGGTTCTTGGCTTCTGTTTTGCTTTTCTACAGAATCTACTAACTGTAAATCTTGTTTGTATTTACTGCCTTCTTTTATTATTGAATATTTTTTCTTTCTTTCTTCATGTTACCTTACTAATTGTATCATCCAATCCTTTGTTGTTTCTATGTATGTTAGTAAGCCAATAGTTGTTGTCTTGTATGACAATTCCAGCTGAATAAGACCCCTTCCACCTTCTTTACGGGGTATGTATAGACGGTCTACATCAGCCTTTGGATGATGCATCTTATGCTTAGAAAGAAGCTTTCTTGTTTTAGCATCCATTCGTCTGATGTCGTTTAGAGTCCAGTTTAAGATGTTGAAGCTATATTGGACAACTGGGATTGCAAGGCTATTAATGGCCATAACTCTGTTCTGTGAATTTAATTCAGTTTTTAATATCATTCGTAGCCTTCTATAGTACTCTTTACGCACTATTTCTTTCATTTTTTTATGGTGAATGTTTTCGCTCTCATTTACACCTAGGTATTTATAAGCTTCTTCTGGTTTCAATTCTTTTATTGTTACAGCAGGGTCTAGGCTAATTGAGGATGTTTCTTGTATTGATCCACGTAAAACTGTAGCTTTAGCACATTTATTCAAATTAAATTTCATTCCAATGTCTTCGCTGAAGCATTTTACAGTTTGCAGAAGACCTTCCAGCTCATTATCATTCTTAGCATATAACTTTAAGTCATCCATGTAAAATAGATGGCTTATTTTCTTTTAGCCTATTTTATAACCACATTCTGTCTTATTAAGTTGACTGGTTTGTGCTATTAATGATATGCAGAATAGTAAGGGAGATAAAGAATCACCTTGAAATATACCTCTTTTGATGTTTATTTCATCACACTTATAGGTTCCATTTATATGATTGAGGTAAAGGGTTGTTTTCCATATAGACATGCACTGTTTGATGAAATTGATGATGACGGGCGATATCTTGTATATATTTAAAGTCTTTAAAATCCAGTCATGTGGCACACTATCGAATGCTTTTCGGTAGTCTATCCAGGCAGTACTAAGATTTTTCTTTGTACTGTAGCAGTTTTCCAGGATCATTTTGTTAATTAGCAATTGGTCTTTACAACCATAACAGCCACGTTTGCACCCTTTTTGTTCAAGCGGTATCATGTCATTTCTTTCTAAGAATAAATATGTTTGTTTTGTTAAAATAGATTATTATAATATTAAAATAGATTATTATAATATTAATATTATTATAATAGATTATTATAATAATAGATTATTATAATAGATTATTATAATAATAGATATTATTATTATTATTATTATAATAGATTATTATAATAGATTATTATAATATTAAAATAGATTATTATAATATTAAAATAGATTATTATTATTATTATTATTATTATTATTATTATTATCTTTTCTGTTGTATACACAATTCTTTCTGTGTTCGAAAAAATTGAAGCTATTAATGGCTTCATGGAGTTTTCCACTTACAAATTTTTAACTCCCCACAAAAAAAACCCGAGATCGCACACATTTTTCGTAGATAAACCTCTTCTTAATATCAGAGATTTATTTGTGATTACAATTCATTGCATGTTTTAAGATATGGGCTACCAGGAATCACATTGATGAGTTTATCGGAATTATTTTCAATCAATATGAGAGCTTCATATACAACAGAAATTACTGATGTTCCCACCTGCTACATTCTATTGTTTTCTAATTTAAGATCATTGTATTCTTAATTTTTGAAGATATTTCCCCCTGAAGTAAAATATTAAAGACATTCTTTGTAGAAGGTAAGAATGGTTTTGGACAAGAGATAGATGTGTAGGAAGACAGAATGAAAGGCAAGGTACGAAGAGTAAATCACCGCCAATTTACATTTTAATTTCGCGCATGCGCGTTGATTTTTTTTCTTGATAGCACAGTATAGTAAAATCATTTGAGTACTGTGAGTGAGAGAATGAGCACATTGACGCAATACTCTTCGCCGGAAATTCGGAAAATGGAATGTTGTACTGCTTATCACTCCCGACCGGTGCTCCCGTATCAATATTGTAAGGCGTTTGGATGTCAATCTGAAGAGAGTACAGAGAGTTGGAAAGTGTTAAATGGTCACATGTTGTTTTGAGTGATTACTAGTCATAGCGAATTAAAACGACATTTATATTGATACAGGGTCTCCAGTTGAACTCGGAAACCTATATCAAGTGCCATGAAATGGTAGTGCTGCACTATGTAATGAGTGCTGTAGCTGTACGAGCCTTTGTCTGACAAGGAGATTGTGCACCATATCACACAAGGAGTAGAAGCTTGTAATTGCTGTTAGACAATTATGGCGACTACAGCACCCTTTACATCCGCCCACCTAACTCTCCAGACTGCACTGCACCTGATTATATTATGCGAGGCGAAGTTGAACGAGAGAGTAAAACATCTCCTTGTAACACTAAACATGAACCGAATGTAAGGATTACCAAAGCATTCACCAACTTAAACAAGAAGAAAGTCCAAAAGAGATGCAATATATTTTGATACGTTTTTAGAAGGTAATGTAGGCTATGTATTTATCTTCATACTAATATCTATGACTTCTAATATGCTTACTTACTTTGATTCCCTATAGATGTAGTTAAGCCATCTTGTGTATTGTGATCTAAAACCTTCGCCTGCAAAGCACTTAATCAATCTCAAGGATGTGATTTCCCGTATAGAATCATACCTCACTAGGGACAAGATTTTCAATTATGGAAAATACAAATTTCGTGATAAGAAAATTGACAAAGAAGAGAATAAATATAATGGCTTACTTTCAGAAATAGTCTGAAACACGTATTACATATGTCGAATATATTTAGCCAATGTTACAATGTTGGTATAGTTTGCATGGACAGATGATGAAAAGAGTTCGTAATCACGACTTGAAAATAAATATCCATATCAAAATTGAATATCTTTTCGATTCCTTGTAGCAATTATTATAATAAATGTAAGGAGGTGCTGAATGATTGTGATCACATAACAATTACTAAAATTGTATCCTTATATAGGACTATTGGTATACTAGATTTAGGAAGGTGAATGAGATGGAATTGTTGCAGATATCTTGTACATATTTGATGGAGAATAAAACAAAGTGTTCAGTCTGGAAAAATTTTACTGAAATGTTACCTTTTATTTTGCTCAAACATTGAAGAGTATCGCTGATATGAACTGCACAAAACCTTTATACCAGTAGGAATTTTGCCGAGGATAATTACACTGTCATTAATTATATTACACTACCATATGGGACAAGGTTAATTGAAATCGGGTCTACTGAACTGCCTGTCTGGGTGCAGTCTCTGAATGCACTTTCGTTCTAATGATTAACCTAGCCAAGGTTAAAGACTCACAGAAGCTAAATGAATGTGGGGGATATGGACATACGAATACGCAGGAAAATTCAACATTTTGAGCATAAGAAGCATAGTAATCAATATTTCATTTACCTGAAAGAAATTTACATATAAAAAATTATATAAATCATAAAAATAAACTGTGTATATATATATATATATATATATATATATATATATATATAGAGAGAGAGAGAGAGAGAGATAGATAGATATACATACATACATATACACATGTATATATATATATATATATATATATATATATAGAGAGAGAGAGAGAGAGAAAGAGAGAGGGTGTAAAAATATAATATTGAATGAGCGAGAAAGAAATTGTGACTGAAACATATGTTTATGTTTCTACGGATGTATAACCTAATAAGTGAATGCGTATTTTTCGTTTCCTTCTTTTCTCTCTCTCGCTTCATATATATATATATATATATATGTATATATATATATATGTATGTATATATGTATGTATGTATGTATGTATGTATGTATGTATGTATGTATGTATGTATTAGAATAAAATACGTGTATCGTCAAAAACAAAAAACTATTGGACCAACCTATTCCTGGAAAACATTTATTTTTTTAAGTAAGTAAATACAAAACCCAAGTGAACATTACTGTTATTATTTGCATATGTGTGTGCATGGGTGTTTTTTCTACGGCCTTTTTTTGCTATGCGTTGCTACCTAAAATTATGTGGATTTGAATAGACAGTCGAGTCTCTTCATCTGATAACGTAACCTGACTTTCTCGTATATTTTAGCATTATCTCATTCCAAAATTAAATAAACTTCTTTTGTATTACTATTTTTTTTTCTTTGAGGAATCCAAGAAGGCCTTCCCTCGTGGTTTCGAAGTTATTCTAATACAAATGAAACAGCCGGTATTAAATACAATATATTTCACCACAAGGGAACCTATTTTAGTTGCGTTTTAAATTGGAAAATAAACAACAACAAAAACTCATCATGAATACAATATTTTCATTCGTAGGCACTACCATGTTTTGTGACACCCAGCATATTATACCTTACGTCGTTTTACAGGCATGTTTATAAATGTTTCACTTATTTCCAATCTTTTATGATTTAAAAAATAACTTAATATATTAGAGCTATGATATTCTCTTCTTATGTTTTTCTGAAGATTTGCAATGCAAGCTCTCCACAACGTCTTTCTTATTTCTAATATTATCAGAATGACCGTTATGTATATATTTGTGTACCTTGATGATCATGATAAACATGTGTATATAACCTAAAATTAATTTTTCAAGCCTAGTTCATCTACTGTTCAAGTTTGTAAAGTGTAACATTCAGGGAAATGTAATTGGCAATTGTATCAATTCGTCATTTTATGGATACAATTGAAATAATGTATTGAATAATAGGTAAGTTTGGTTTCTCTCGACTTGGATATAGCAAGTCTAGGAGAAAGAGGAGACTAAATTCTAACTTGTAAAGAATCATATATGTTGTTGTGTAATGGAAATCTGCTCGGATACCTGAGTAATAAATTCAGTCACATTCGTTACATTTATTTCTTTGCAAATATCCCACGAAAAGATATGAAACGATCGCAGATATAAGTTGAAAATTAGGACAGACTGGGTCGTATATTGTTATTTGGCACCAAGTATACCTTAGAAAAATGTCCCCACTTTTTTCAATCAGTCAATTTACGTGCCATACGTAATACTCTCTTGAGCGATCATGTCTCGAAAGAAACATAACTGACTGAACAGAAGATTTTACTGCAATAGATTACCATTAACCTCTGCGGTAGACTGGTTGCAAACAAAGACTATAAAAGTGAATCTGTCTTGCCATTTAACCCTTACCTGGAGGAAATAGACTGGCTATTAGATGTTCCAAGGATATTTGCACGTAAGTGAATACAAAGAATGCAAATGAAATTCGAACTCGGCTCTCTGATTTCTTGTTCCCAGCCCATACCCACTTCACCACAGCGCACATTCTGCTTAGCTAGTCATGAATTGAAAGAGACATATTTGCACAATCGTGTATCACGCTTAACTGACTGAGAGAAGGTACACGAGTACATCTTCATCCTCAATTCCACGATTTCATATCAAATTTGGTATAAGGAAATGTTGTAAACAGCGAAGATAAATATTTCTCAAACTACTAAAGTGATATGAGATGAAACAATAAAAGTTCCTGATATTGTCTAATTATTTATTTTTGATATATTTTGTGGTGCAGTGGCGAAGGAGAAATCGAATTTGTTGCATTCAATTACGCGCAAATACACTTAGGAAATGTATTATTCTATCTCTTCCCTCTAGATATGGGTTAAATAACAAGACAGATTTAGTTCAATAGCCCTGGTTGGAAACAAGTCTACCACAGAATGTAATGGCGACCTACGGCGGGAAAATCTATCGCCCAGTTAATCATGCCTCAAAAGTGACATGATCACACATGCGTGTATCACTTATGGCACATAACTAATATATCTTTGCGAATATCTAAGTTCTTCTTCCCTGCTTATTATTCAGCTGTATGCTAGACATGTTAACCCTAAACGAACGGTAACGGAAACCCTTACATAGAAAAAAAAGTGAGGCCGTGCAGAGACGTAGTTTTCTGAAACATGGAAAAGAAATCTCGCAATCGTGATGAATAGGTGTTCCATCAGCGCAGCCCTGTTCCTTGAGTGCCTAGGGGACCTAATCTCAGCCCAGGTCTCAAGTGGAACACTTACATAGGACATTGTTAACAAGACTGAAAAATATGTTGGCTTCCTTGCAAGTACTTAATTCGCTGGGCTAATCCCTAACATTTCAACAATAATATCAGGCTAATAATGAAGTAGTGCTACCATATATAGGCTGATTTGCTCTTCCCTCTCGCTGATCTCCTGAATCAAATCCGTGTCTTTGTATATGACACAAAAATCCCACGACATATTGCTATCTTTGCATATGAAACGTCAGAAGCCTTTTGCTATATACATTGAGAGTGTACAGATGATCTACACTCCTTAATTTCACCAAACTTAAGACCCGCCATGGCACTCACACTTTAGTGAAGCACCCTAATTTCCTTCGTATTCTCTGGGTAAGATGTAAATTCTCGTGGTGAATTCGACTCTCAAAAGATTATATTCAGGATTATTATGAATTAAACTTGTTGAATTCAGGGTTTTCCTCTAGAAATATAAGCGTAAGCTAACTCGTGTGGTCCCCGGGAGTTGTTCAGCGTGAACATTAAGGTAAAATTGTTACGAATGGACAGAACTTTATTAATTAATATATATATATATATATATATATATATATTTATATATATATATATATATATATATATATATAGGGGTTAGACAAAATAATGTGAACACATTCAAAATACAGAAAATGATTTTTTATATAGGGTAGGACCCACTTTTTCAGTTATAACTGCTTTAATTCTGCGAGATATGGACTTGTACAAATATTTCCATTTATCTGTCAAAACTGCTTCCAGTTCCTTTATCGGTGTCGGTGATGGTTATCGACTTGTCACTTTGTTTTCTAATGTGCGCCAAAAATGCTAAATAATATTCAGATCTGGGAACTGTGGTGGCCAGACAAGGTTCTCTACTACATAAAAACGTTCCTCGTACCACTTAAGCTGGGTGGATTGGAGAATTATCATGCTGGAATACTGCATTTCTTTCCAGAAACAGTTTCGCGACCATGCGATACATCTGGTCAGATAAAATACCTAACTTGTCCTGACAATTGATTCTGCCATAGAAGGAAAATATTGGCTCGACGGATTTCCATGATATTGCGTTCAGATCATCATAGTTCCTCCTTCATGTTTCACAGTGGGAAGAAGGCAGCGTGGTTCATGTGCTTCTTTAGGATCCCCCCAGACGTAAACTCGGCCGGTTGTCGGAATAAACAATGAAGATTCATCAAAGAATATAACATTTTTTCCCTGCTCCATAGACCCGTTCTGATGATTTTACACTACTGTAAAGCTTTGTAACATTTGTTGTTAAGAACAAATGTTTCCTGATGGAAACCCTTCCATGAAAACCTGATCTGTGAAGCTTCCGTCGAAAGTTTTTTGTAGAAACTGGATACTCATTAAGTTCGGCAGTCACTTTAAGTGCTATTGTTTTGCGGTTGTTGCTGACCATTTGCGTCAGAGTCCGACGGGCCCTATCAGAAATCTTTCATTTTCTTCCGGGATTGTGCTTCAACGACGATATTTTACATATGCAGTGATTACTTTAGATAATGTAGCTCTTGAAACGTTCAGCATTCGTGCTGTTTCAGTCACGTTCACTTGCGCCTACCATACGGGCGCTAACCATTTGACTTCTTTGGAAATCTGATAGGTCTGACATGTCTACGGATTTCAGTAGTTTCTGAAGATTATACTGAAAACAAAGTAATTTATTAGAAATATTCACAAGCAGCAATAGAAATGCATTACAAATAGAAATCTAAAAGTTTTTGACGACGTCACAAACAAGAAAATCGGCTTGCTATTTTGAACGTGTTCCCATTATTTTGCCCAACGACTATATATATATTGGCTGAAAAGAAAGCAAGCAACACTTTGTTCAAATGTTTCGCTGTAGAAATAAAACATTCTTATGCCATATTCTTACTTCTTTCTAGCTGTTCATTGTTTGTTTTTAATGCAACTACATCAGGTACCATTAATGTAGCACAATATGCATGATATAAGACACATATATCGTTCAGTTGGTTATATTTGGTGGAAAGAATTTGAATATCAAGAGTATATTTATTTTAATATTTTAAAATAGGCAGGTCTGGATGTGCTATATTTTATAAGCAAACAGGAAATACGTAGTATTAAGTCAACTGCCAGAGATATACTAGAATATATGGACTAATATTTTCGATCTTCGTTTATTAAATCTATTTCAAAGTGAATTTTTGGTTTGTTGATTGCGTTGATAATCGATGCTTACTTGTAGTATATTTGTAATACTTTTGTCAGATATATATATATATATATATATATATATATATATATATATATATATATATATATACAGTATGAGTAGTCTTTTTTATCATTTTGTCAATTTTTCTAGTCTAACTATTTAATAACAATGAGTTTATTTCATTTTGTTATATGACAGAATGTCTTGTTTATTTTTTAATTGAAGATACATCAGTACACGATATAAATTAACTGCTTTCTAGCAGAAGTAACTGCTTATTTCCTATGTATCTCAAACTGCTTTTTATTGATCTTTAAGAAAAAGTCACATGATATTTTTATATGGTAGTGTTAGTAACAAACAATAATGGAATGATTTTTGATTGTAGATAAAAGGTATGATTTTGAAGAACATAGGACTTCCTGACTTTGAATATAAGTTAACAGAAATTTCCATATTTCGCCTTGAGCCGTCATAATCTAAGTTTACCAAATATCAATAGCGTATGAATAAATTAGCTTTACCCTCATATGAAAATAACAACAAAAATATAATTTTGAACATATCGACCGAAATGATTAGAATTCATAAGAATAGAAACAGATAAACAGCTATTTTAAATCATTTTAGGAAAATATTTATTTA
The DNA here is from genome assembly GCA_037127315.1 of Ascarosepion bandense. Lineage (NCBI taxonomy): Eukaryota > Metazoa > Mollusca > Cephalopoda > Sepiida > Sepiidae > Ascarosepion > Ascarosepion bandense. The sequence continues at coordinate 487,852 of JBBBDQ010001673.1, forward strand.
GTTTTATCTAAAAAAAATGTTAATATCCAAACCTGCTCTGGTAAATATATTACAAGACTTTCTTTCCCAAGAAATGAATAACTAGTTAAATTCCAAATGTGCGTTGTGGTACAGTGGATATCGGCTCGGAACGAGAAACCGGGAGCCGAGCCGAGTTCGAATTTCAATTGAATCCATTGTATTCACTTACGCGCAAATACCATTGGGAAAGGTATTAATCCGTCTCTTCCTTCCAGTTATGGGTTAAATAGCAGGACAGACTGGCTTCTATAGCCTTGGTCGGCAACCAGTCTACCGCAGAAAGCAATGGCAAGCTACTGCCGGATAATCTTCTCTTTCGAGACATGATCGCCCAAGCGTGTATCACGTATGACACTCAACTGACTGACTGAATCCAATATACTGATGTTGTCGAAACTTATCTTCCCTATGTTCGTTCTACTCCATGAACTACTTAAACTGTCATGCACTTGAAGATTACATGAAGACTAAACAAAATCCGAGGACACTAAACATAAATAAACAGCATGGGAATGCAAATTATAGAGATAGGGTAGATTCAGTTAACTCATATCATTATTTACTTTGCTTTTAGTTTTCATTCTTGTAATTACATATACTTATTTCCTTTCATACGACGTAAGAAATGCGCAGTCTTCTTTTAGTGACTATATCGGAAGAAAGAAAATATAAAATAAGGAGAGTAAGCCCCCAAATACAGTTAATTGATCACCATTAAACAGAACTGATTATAATTATTTCACTGGAATATTCTTCGTTATTTATCTGATAAGCAAAAAAAAAAAATACATTATCACGCTTGAAAGAATAACAGCTTCACTTACACAATTAGACATGCAAATATCTACAACACATTAAAATTATCTTATTCTATGGCGGAAATCTCTGTTAAATATCCAGACCTTAATGTGTCTTTTTTATCTCCGGGTATAATATATAATAAATCACGAGAAAAATTTTAGATATTTTTACTTTCCTCAAATTTAAATTTATGTTCACTGTTCGAATCTGCATCTTATTTTTGAGTAACTGTTAACATTTTAGCAACTATTATACGCCACGTACCTTCACGTAATAACAAATTATGAGCATCTAAAACTTCCTTTCTTTTTACTGACTCAGTCATGTTTCCTTACATTATCACACTAACGAGACATTGTTTTGCCATCATTTCAATATTCAGTTTTCTTCTATCGCCCTAAGAAGGCATTACACTGCCACTTTTGTGCAAGAGGTTACATAGCAGGAAAGTTATAAGAAGGAGTGCCAGAATACAGGCGGTGTCAGGAAACGAGTAGGAGAAGAATGAGACTACTGCAGAAATGAGATGAGAGCGTGAGAGAGAAGGTGCAAGTTAGTGAGATAGGAGATCACTACTGACTTTATATTTAAATTCTTGAAGATTGCAGCTATTCTTGCATGTAATATATCAGATAAACGTTAGAATATCCTATCCCACTTTCCATATATATAATGTTTACAATAAATGTAGATTGTGTATTTCAGTTTGTAAATATAGGTTTCTTTGTATCGTTTTCATTTATACTGATATTGTCACTGTTGTTTTTGGCATTTGTCGGTTGTACAACTCGGCTGACCAAACATTTATTGGAAATATTGTTCCATGACAAGATTGTTTAAAAAGAATGCATAGATGGATAAATTAGTCTAGCTTACTTTGTCTAAAAAAGATGTTTTCTGTGTATTTAAGGGCGACGGCACCCGAACCATTAAGAAACATATATAGTTTCGTTAGGCACATAGTATGTACTAAACCATGGCTATGTAGGATATTGAATTTAGAATCATAATTTGTCCTAGACTAGTTGCAAACCACGAATAGAGAACACAGTTTACCTGGTTATTTAATCTAAACAAAGTGTAGAATAAATACATATATAATTTCCAATGATATTTTCTACAATGAAAATATCGAAATTTACCCAGCTAGAATTAACACATAGAGCTCCATTTTATAGTTTTAAGGTTGTATCTGGTATCATGATGGGCCAACATCAACTGTATATAAATTGGAAACTACTGATAAAATCATATTCAATCTAGTGTTCAACCTCAAGTTTTATTTCAAGTTTTGATGTAGTTCAATAATTATTTAAATCCATTCAAA